>JAUJEF010000536.1:0-46204 GCA_030444885.1 Citrus sp. QX-2021 | reverse complement strand
AACAAGGCCATAAAAACGGGTGGGCTATAGCCTTGGGGGGTAGGGCTGGCCAAGTTTGTCTGCCGGACTCAAAATGGGGCGATACTTTGCGAGCGGCCTCAGTGTGCTAAAAATAGGCGACGGGCACAGCCGCGCCCAAAAATAACCACCCGAAGGCCGGGGCGCCAAGTTCGTCCAACGGAAAAAAGGCCACAAAAACGGGTGGGCTAAAGCCTTGGGGGGTGGGGCTGGCCAAGTTCGTCCGCCGGACTCGGAATGGGGCGAGACTTTGCGAGCGGCCTCCGTGCGCAAAAAATAGACCGCGGGCACAGCCTCACCCAAAAATAACAGCCCGAAGGCCGGGGCACCAAGTTCGTTCAGCGGAAAAAGGCCACAAAAACGGGTGGGCTAAAGCCTTGGGGGGTGGGGCTGGCCAAGTTCGTCCGCCGGACTCGGAATGGGGAGAGACTTTGCGAGCGGCCTCCGTGTGCCAAACATAGGCCGTGGGCACATCCTCGCCCAAAAATAACCGCCTGAAGACCGTGGCGCCACGTTCGTCCAGCGGAAAAAGGCCACAAAAATGGGTGGGCTATAGCCTTGGGGGGTGGGGCTGGCCAAGTTCGTCATCCGGACTCGGAATGGGGCGAGACTTTGCGAGCGGCCTCCGTGTGCCAAACATAGGCCGTGGGCACATCCTCACCCAAAAATAACCACCCGAAGAGCGTGGCGCCAAGTTCGTCCAGCGGAAAAAGGCCACAAAAACGGGTGGGCTATAGCCTTGGGGGGTTGGGCTGGCCAAGTTCGTCCGCCGGACTCGGAATGGGGCGAGACTCTGCGAGCGGCTTCCGTGTGCCAAACATAGGCTGCGGGCATAGCCGCGTCCAAAAATAACCGCGCGAAGGCGGGGACGCCAAGTTCGTCCAGCCGAAAAAGGCCACAAAAACGGGTGGGCTATAGCCTTGGGGGGTGGGGCTGGCCAAGTTCGTCCGCCGGACTCGGAATGGGGCGAGACTTTGGGATCAGCCTCCGTGTGCCAAACATACGCCGCGGGCACATCCGCGCCCAAAAATAACCGCCCGAGGACCGTGGCGCCAAGTTCGCCGAGCGGAAAAAGGCCACAAAAACGGGTGGGGTATAGCCTTGGGGGGTGGGGCTCGCCAAGTTCGTCCACCGGACTCAGAATGGGGTGAGACTTTGCGAGCGGTCTCCGTGTACCAAAAATAGGCCGCTGGCACAGCTGCTCCCAACAATAACCACCCGAAGACCATGTTGTCAAGTTTGTCCCAATGAAAAAGGACACAAAAACGGGTGGGCTATAGCCTTGGGGGGTGGGGCTGGCCAAGTTCGTCCGCCGGACTCAGAATGGGGTGAGACTTTGCGAGCAGCTTCCATGTGCCAAAAATAGGCCGCGGGTACAGCCGCGCTGAGAAATAACCACCCGAAGGCCGGGGCGCCAAGTTCGTCCAGCGGAAAAAAGGCCACAAAAACGGGTGGGCTAAAGCCTTGGGGGGTGGGGCTGGCCAAGTTCGTCCGCCGGACTCGGAATGGGGTGAGACTTTGCGAGCGGCCTCCGTGTGCCAAACATAGGCCGTGGGCACATCCTTGCCCAAAAATAACCGCCCGAAGACTGTGGCGCCCAGTTCGTCCAGCGGAAAAAGGCCACAAAAACGGGTGGGCTATAGCCTTGGGGGGTTGGGCTGGCCAAGTTCGTCCGCCGGACTCGGAATGGGGCGAGACTCTGCGAGCGGCTTCCTGGTGCCAAAAATAGGCTACGGGCATAGCCGCGTCCAAAAATAACCGCCCGAAGGCAGGGGCGCCAAGTTCGTCCAGCGGAAAAAGGCCACAAAAACGGGTGGGCTATAGCCTTGGGGGGTGGCGCTGGCCATGTTCGTCCGCCGGACTCGGAATGGGCCGAGACTTTGCGAGCGGCCTCCGTGTGCCAAACATAGGCCGCGGGCACATCCGCGCCCAAAAATAACCGCCTGAAGACCGTGGCGCCACGTTCGTCCAGCGGAAAAAGGCCACAAAAATGGGTGGGCTATAGCCTTGGGGGGTGGGGCTGGCCAAGTTCGTCATCCGGACTCGGAATGGGGCGAGACTTTGCGAGCGGCCTCCGTGTGCCAAACATAGGCCGTGGGCACATCCTCACCCAAAAATAACCACCCGAAGACCGTGGCGCCAAGTTCGTCCAGCGGAAAAAGGCCACAAAAACGGGTGGGCTATAGCCTTGGGGGGTTGGGCTGGCCAAGTTCGTCCGCCGGACTCGGAATGGGGCGAGACTCTGCGAGCGGCTTCCGTGTGCCAAACATAGGCTGCGGGCATAGCCGCGTCCAAAAATAACCGCGCGAAGGCGGGGACGCCAAGTTCGTCCAGCCGAAAAAGGCCACAAAAACGGGTGGGCTATAGCCTTGGGGGGTGGGGCTGGCCAAGTTCGTCCGCCGGACTCGGAATGGGGCGAGACTTTGCGATCAGCCTCCGTGTGCCAAACATAGGCCAAAGGGCACATCCGCGCCCAAAAATAACCGCCCGAGGACCGTGGCGCCAAGTTCGCCGAGCGGAAAAAGGCCAAAAAAACGGGTGGGCTATAGCCTTGGGAGGTGGGACAGGCCATGTTCGTCCGCCGGACTTTAAATGGGGCGAGACTTTACGAACGGCCTCCGTGTGCAAAAAATAGGCCGCGGGCACAGCCGTGCTAAAAATTAACCGCCCGAAGGCAGGGGCGCAAAGTTCGTCCACCGGAAAAAGGCCACAAAAACGGGTGGGCTGTAGCCTTGGGGGTGGGGCAGGCCAAGTTCGTCCGCCGGACTCGGAATGGGACGAGACTTTGCGAACGGCCTCCGTGTGCCAAAATTAGGCTGCGGACACATCCGCACCCAAAAATAACCGCCCAAGGACCGTGGCGCCAAGTTCGCCGAGCGGAAAAAGTCCAAAAAAACTGGTGGGCTATAGCCTTGGGGGGTGGGGCAGGGCAAGTTCGTCCGCCGGACTCGGAATGGGACGAGACTTTGCGAACGGCCTCCGTGTGCCAAAATTAGGCTGCGGGCACAGCCGCGCCCAAAAATAACTGCCCGAAGGCCGGGGCGCCAAGTTTGTCCAGCGGAAAAAGGCCACAAAAACGGGTGGGCTATAGCCTTGGGGGGTGGGGCTGGCCATGTTTGTCCGCCGGACGCGGAATGGGGCGAGACTTTGCGAGCGGCCTCCGTGTACCAAAAATAGGGCGCGGGAACGGCCGAGCCCATAGATAACCTCCCGAAGACCGGGGCGCGCAGTTCGTCCAGCGGAAAAGGGCCACGAAAACGGGTGGGCTATGGCCTTGGGGGTGGGGCTGGCCAAGTTCGTACGCCAGACTCGGAATGGGGTGAGACATTGCGAGCGGCCTCCGTTTGCCAAAAATAGGCCCCGGACACAGCCGCGCCCAAAAATAACCGCCCGAAGGCCGGGGTGCCAAGTTCGTCCAGCGGAAAAAGGCCACAAAAACGGGTGGCCTATAGCCTTGGGAGGTGGGACAGGCCATGTTCGTCCGCCGGACTTGAAATGAGGCGAGACTTTACAAACGGCCTCCGTGTGCCAAAAATAGGCCGCGGGCACAGCCGTGCTAAAAATTAACCGCCCGAAGGCAGGGGCGCAAAGTTCGTCCACCGGAAAAAGGCCACAAAAACGGGTGGGCTGTAGCCTTGGGGGTGGGGCAGGCCAAGTTCGTCCGCCGGACTCGGAATGGGACGAGACTTTGCGAACGGCCTCCGTGTGCCAAAATTAGGCTGCGGGCACATCCGCGCCCAAAAATAACCGCCCAAGGACCGTGGCGCCAAGTTCGCCGAGCGGAAAAAGTCCAAAAAAACGGGTGGGCAATAGCCTTGTGGGGTGGGGCCGGCCAAGTTCGTCCGCCGGACTCGGAATGGGACGAGACTTTGCGAACGGCCTCCGTGTGCCAAAATTAGGCTGCGGGCACAGCCGCGTCCAAAAATAACTGCCCGAAGGCCGGGGCGCCAAGTTTGTCCAGCGGAAAAAGGCCACAAAAACGGGTGGGCTATAGCCTTGGGGGGTGGGGCTGGCCATGTTTGTCCGCCGGACGCGGAATGGGGCGAGACTTTGCGAGCGGCCTCCGTGTACCAAAAATAGGGCGCGGGAACGGCCGAGCCCATAGATAACCTCCCGAAGACCGGGGCGCGCAGTTCGTCCAGCGGAAAAGGGCCACGAAAACGGGTGGGCTATGGCCTTGGGGGTGGGGCTGGCCAAGTTCGTACGCCAGACTCGGAATGGGGTGAGACATTGCGGCGGCCTCCGTGTGCCAAAAATAGGCCGCGGGCACAGCCGCGCCCAAAAGAACCACCACGGCGGCCGGGAGCCAGGTTCGTCCCAGCGGAAAAAAGGCCACAAAACGGGTGGGCTATGGCCTAGAAGTGGGGCTGGCCAAGTTCGTCCGCCAGACTCGGAATGGGGGGAGACTTTTCGAGCGGCCTTCGTGTGCCAAAAATAGGCCGCGGACACAGCCGCGCCCAAAAATAACCGCCCGAAGGCTGGGGTGCCAAGTTCGTCCAGCGGGAAAAGTCCACAAAAACGGGTGGGCATAGCCTTGGGGGGAGGGGCTGGCCAAGTTCATCCGCCAGACTCGGAATGTGGCCAGACTTTGCGAGGGGCCTCCGTGTGCCAAAAATATGCTGCGGATACAGCCGCGCCCAAAAAGAACCACCCGAAGGCCGGGGAGCCAAGTTCGTCCAACGGAAAAAGGCCATGAAAACAGGTGGGCTATTGCCTTGGGGGGTGGGGCTGGCCAAGTTCGTCCGCCGGACTCGGAATGGGGTGAGACTTTGCGAGTGGCCTCCGTGGTGCCAAAAATAGGCCGTGGGCATAGCCGCGCTTAAAAAATAACCACCCGAAGGCTGGGGTACCATGTTCGTCCAGCGGAAAAAGGCCACAAAAACGGGTGGGCTTTTGCCTTAAAAGTGGGGCTGGCTGTTCGTCCCGCCTGGACTCGGAATTGGGCGAGACATTGCGAGCGGCCTCCGTGTGCCAAAATAGGACGCGGGCACAGCCGCGTCCAAAAATAACAGCCCGAAGGCCAGGGCGCCAGGTTCGCCCAGTGAAAAAAGCCACAAAACGGGTGGGCTATAGCCTTGGGGGTGCGGCTGGCCAAGTTAAATCCGCCAGACTCGGAATGGGGCGAGACATTTCGTGCGGATTCCGTGTGCCAAAAATAGGCCGCAGGAATAACCGCGCCCAAAAATAACTGCCCGACGGCCGGGTCACCAAAGTCATCCAGCGGAAAAAGGGCACAAAACCGGGTGGGCTATAGCCTTGAGGGTGGGGCTAGCTGTTCGTCCGCTGGACTCGGAATAGGAGGAGACTTTGCGAGCGGCCTCCAGGAGCTGAAATAGGCCACGGCCACAGCCGCGCCCAAAAATAACCGCCCGAACGCTAGGGCACCAAGTTCGTCCCATGCGGAAAAAGGCCACAAAATGGGTGGGCTATAGCCTTGGGGGCTGGGGCTGGCCAAGTTCGTCCGTAGGACTCGGAATGGGATGAAACTTTGCGAGCAGCCTCCGTGTGCCAAAAATAGGACACGGGCACAGCCGCGCCCAAAATAACCACCAGAATGCCGGGCACCAAGTTCGTCCAGCGGAAAAAGGCAACAAAAACGTCTGGGCTATAGCCTTGGGGGGTGGGGCTGGCCAAGTTTGTCCGCCGGACTCAGAATGGGGTGAGACTTTGCGAGCGTCCTCCGTGTGCCAAAAATAGGCCATGGGAACAGCCGAGCCCAAAAAAAAAATCCCGAAGGCGGGGGCGCGAAGTTCGTCCAGCGGAAAATGGCCAAAACAACGGGTGGGCTATAGCCTTGCGGGGTGGGGATGGCCAAGTTCGTCTGGCGGACTCGGAATGGGACGAGACTTTCTGAGCGGCCTCCATGTGCCAAACATAGGCCGCGGGCACAGCCGCGCCCAAAAATAAATGCCCAAAGGCCGGGGCGCCAAGTTCATCCAGCGGAAAAAGGCCACAAAAACGGGTGGGCTATAGCCTTGGGGGGTGGGGCTGGCCAAGTTCGTCCGACGGACTCGGAATTGGGCGAGACATTGAGAGCGGCCTCAGTGAGCCAAAAATAGGACACGGCCACAGCCGCGCCCAAAAATAACCGCCCGAACGCTAGGGTACCAAGTTCGTCCCGCGGAAAAAGGCCACAAAATGGGTGGGCTATAGCCTTGGGGGGTGGGGCTGGCCAAGTTCGTCCGTAGGACTCGGAATTGGGCGAGACATTGCGAGCGGCCTCCGTGTGCCAAAAATAGGACGCGGGCACAGCCGCGTCCAAAAATAACAGCCCGAAGGCCAGGGCGCCAGGTTCGCCCAAATGGAAAAGGCCAAAAAAAGGGGTGGGCTATAGCCTTGGGGGGTGGGGCTGGCCAAGTTCGTCCGCCAGACTCGGAATGGGGCGAGACATTGCGAGCGGCCTCCGTGTGCCAAAAATAGGACGCGGGCACAGCCGCGTCCAAAAATAACAGCCCGAAGGCCAGGGCGCCAGGTTCGCCCAGCGGAAAAAGGCCACAAAACGGGTGGGCTATAGCCTTAGGGTGCGGCTGGCCAAGTTCGTCCGCCGACTTCGGAATGGGGCGAGACATTTCGTGCGGATTCCGTGTGCCAAAAATAGGCCGCAGGCATAACCGCGCGCCTAAAAATAACTGCCCGAAGGCCGGGTCACCAAATTCATCCAGCGGAAAAAGGGCACAAAAACGGGTGGGCTATAGCCTTGAGGGGCGGGGCTAGCCAAGTTCGTCCACTGGACTCGGAATAGGAGGAGACTTTGCGAGCGGCCTCACGGGAGCCAAAAATAGGCCACGGCCACAGCCGCGCCCAAAAATAACCGCCCGAACGCTAGGGCACCAAGTTCGTCCCAGCGGAAAAAGGCCACAAAATGGGTGGGCTATAGCCTTGGGGGTGGGGCTGGCCAAGTTCGTCCGTAGGACTCCTGAATGGGATGAAACTTTGCGAGCAGCCTCCGTGTGCCAAAAATAGGACACGGGCACAGCCGCGCCCAAAAATAACCACCAGAATGCCGGGCACCAAGTTCGTCCCAGCGGAAAAAGGCAACAAAAACGTCCCTGGCTATAGCCTTGGGGTGGGGCTGGCCAAGTTTGTCCGCCGGACTCAGAATGGGGTGAGACTTTGCGGCGTCCTCCGTGTGCCAAAAATAGGCCATGGGAACAGCCGTGCCCAAAACAAACTCCCGATGGCTGGGGCGCGAAGTTCGTCCAGCGGAAAATGGCCAAAACAACGGGTGGGCTATAGCCTTGCGGGGTGGGGATGGCCAAGTTCGTCTGGCGGACTCGGAATGGGACGAGACTTTGCGAGCGGCCTCCATGTGCCAAACATAGGCCGCGGGCACAGCCGCGCCCAAAAATAAATGCACAAAGTCCGGGGCGCCAAGTTCGTCCAAATGGAAAAGGCCACAAAAACGGGGGGGCTATAGCCTGGGGGGGTGGGGTTGCCCCAGTTCGTCCGCCGGACTCGGAATGGGACGAGACTTTGCGAGCGGCCTCCGGGAGCCAAAAATAGGCCCCGGCCACAGCCGCGCCCAAAAATAACCGCCCGAACGCTAGGGTACCAAGTTCATCCCGCGGAAAAAGGCCCCAAAATGGGTGGGCTATAGCCTTGGGGGGTGGGGCTGGCCAAGTTCGTCCGTAGGACTCGGAATTGGGCGAGACATTGCGAGCGGCCTCCGTGTGCCAAAAATAGGACGCGGGCACAGCCGCGTCCAAAAATAACAGCCCGAAGGCCAGGGCGCCTGGTTCGCCTAAAATGAAAAAGGCCACAAAACGGGTGGGCTATAGCCTTGGGGAGCGGCTGGCCAAGTTCGTCCGCCTGAGACTCGGAATGGGGCGAGACATTGCGAGCGGCCTCCGTGTGCCAAAATATAGGACGCGGCACAGCCGCGTCCAAAAATAACAGCCCGAAGGCCAGGGCGCCCGAGGTTCGCCCAAATGGAAAAAGGCCACAAAACGGGTGGGCTATAGCCTTGGGGGTGCGGCTGGCCAAGTTCGTCCGCCCGAGACTTCGGAATGGGGCGAGACATTTCGTCACGGATTCCGTGTGCCAAAAATAGGCCGCAGCATAACCGCCTAAAAATAACTGCCCGAAGGCCGGGTCACCAAATTCATCCAAATGAAAAAGGGCACAAAAACGGGTGGGCTATAGCCTTGAGGGTGGGAGCTAGCCAAGTTCGTCCGCTGGACTCGGAATAGGAGGAGACTTTGCGAGCGGCCTCCTGGGAGCCAAAAATAGGCCACGGCCACAGCCGCGCCCAAAATAACCGCCCGAACGCTAGGGCACCAAGTTCGTCCCAAGGAAAAAGGCCACAAAATGGGTGGGCTATAGCCTTGGGGGGGGGGCTGGCCAAGTTCGTCCGTAGGACTCGGAATGGGATGAAACTTTGCGAGCAGCCTCCGTGGTGCCAAAAATAGGACACGGCACAGCCGCGCCCAAAATAACCACCAGAATGCCGGGGCACCAAGTTCGTCCAGCGGAAAAAGGCAACAAAAACGTCTGGGCTATAGCCTTGGGGGGTGGGGCTGGCCAAGTTTGTCCGCCGGACTCAGAATGGGGTGAGACTTTGCGAGCGTCCTCCGTGTGCCAAAAATAGGCCATGGGAACAGCCGTGCCCAAAAACAAACTCCCGATGGCTGGGGCGCGAAGTTCGTCCAGCGGAAAATGGCCAAAACAACGGGTGGGCTATAGCCTTGCGGGGTGGGGATGGCCAAGTTCGTCTGGCGGACTCGGAATGGGACGAGACTTTGCGAGCGGCCTCCATGTGCCAAACATAGGCCGCGGGCACAGCCGCGCCCAAAAATAAATGCCCAAAGGCCGGGGCGCCAAGTTCATCCAGCGGAAAAAGGCCACAAAAACGGGTGGGCTATAGCCTTGGGGGGTGGGGCTGGCCAAGTTCGTCCGCCGGACTCGGAATGGGACGAGACTTTGTGGCGCGGCCTCCAGGGAGCAAAAATTAGGCCCCGGCCACAGCCGCGCCCAAAAATAACCGCCCGAACGCTAGGGTACCAAGTTCGTCCCGCGGAAAAAGGCCACAAAATGGGTGGGCTATAGCCTTGGGGGGTGGGGCTGGCCAAGTTCGTCCGTAGGACTCGGAATTGGGCGAGACATTGCGAGCGGCCTCCGTGTGCCAAAAATAGGACGCGGGCACAGCCGCGTCCAAAAATAACAGCCCGAAGGCCAGGGCGCCAGGTTCGCCCAGCGGAAAAAGGCCACAAAAACGGGTGGGCTATAGCCTTGGGGGGTGCGGCTGGCCAAGTTCGTCCGCCAGACTCGGAATGGGGCGAGACATTGCGAGCGGCCTCCGTGTGCCAAAAATAGGACGCGGGCACAGCCGCGTCCAAAAATAACAGCCCGAAGGCCAGGGCGCCAGGTTCGCCAAATGGGAAAAGGCCACAAAACGGTGGGCTATCGCCTTGGGGGGTGCGGCTGGCCAAGTTCGTCCGCCAGACTCGGTATGGGGCGCGACTTTTCGTGCGGATTCGGTGTGCCAAAAATAGGCCATGAGGCATAACCGCGCCTTAAAAATAACTGCCCGAAGGCGGGTCACCAAATTCCTCCAGCGGAAAAAGCGCACAAAACCGGGTGGGCTATTGCCTTGAGGGGTGTGTCTAGCCAAGTTCTTTCGCTGGACTCGGTTTAGGAGGAGTCTTTGCGAGCGGCCTCTGGGAGCCAAAAATAGGCCACGGCCACAGCCGCGCCCAAAAATAACCGCCCGAACGCTAGGGCACCAAGTTCGTCCCGCGGAAAAAGGCAACAAAAACGTCTGGGCTATAGCCTTGGGGGGTGGGGCTGGCCAAGTTCGTCCGTAGGACTCGGAATGGGGTGAGACTTTGCGAGCAGCCACCGTGTGCCCAAAATAGGACCCGGGCACCGCCGCGCCCAAAAAGCACCACCAGAATGCCGGGCACCAAGTTCGTCCAGCGGAAAAAGGCAACAAAACGTCCCGGGCTATAGCCTTGGGGGTGGGGCTGGCCAAGTTTGTCCACGGGACTCGGAATAGGAGGAGACTTTGCGAGCGGCCTCTGGGAGCCAAAAATAGGCCATGGGAACAGCCGTGCCCAAAAACAAACTCCCGATGGCTGGGGCGCGAAGTTCGTCCAGCGGAAAATGGCCAAAACAACGGGTGGGCTATAGCCTTGCGGGGTGGGGATGGCCAAGTTCGTCTGGCGGACTCGGAATGGGACGAGACTTTGCGAGCGGCCTCCATGTGCCAAACATAGGCCGCGGGCACAGCCGCGCCCAAAAATAAATGCCCAAAGGCCGGGGCGCCAAGTTCATCCAGCGGAAAAAGGCCACAAAAACGGGTGGGCTATAGCCTTGGGGGGTGGGGCTGGCCAAGTTCGTCCGCCGGACTCGGAATGGGACGAGACTTTGTGAGCGGCCTCTGGGAGCCAAAAATAGGACACGGCCACAGCCGCGCCCAAAAATAACCGCCCTAACGCTTGGGTACAAAGTTCGTCCCGCGTAAAAAGGCCACAAAATGGGTGGGCTATAGCCTTGGGGGGTGGGGCTGGCCAAGTTCGTCCGTAGGACTCGGAATTGGGCGAGACATTGCGAGCGGCCTCCGTGTGCCAAAAATAGGACGCGGGCACAGCCGCGTCCAAAAATAACAGCCCGAAGGCCAGGCGCCAGGTTCGCCCAAATGGAAAAAAGACCACAAAAACGGGTGGGCTATAGCCTTGGGGGTGCGGCTGGCCAAGTTCGTCCGCCGCCTGACTCGGAATGGGGCGAGACATTGCGAGCGGCCTCCGTGGTGCCAAAAATAGGGCCGCGGCACAGCCGCGTCAAAAATAACAGCCCGAAGGCCAGGCGCCTGTTTCGCCCAAATGGAAAATGGCCACAAAAACGGGTGGGCTATAGCCTTGGGGGGTGCGGCTGGCCAAGTTCGTCCGCCAGACTCGGAATGGTGCGAGACATTTCGTGCGGATTCCGTGTGCCAAAAATAGGCCGCAGGAATAACCGCGCCCAAAAATAACTGCCCGAAGGCCGGGTCACCAAGTTCTTCCAGCGGAAAAGGGCACAAAAAACGGGTGGGCTATAGCCTTGAGGGTGGGGCTAGCCAAGTTCGTCCGCTGGACTCGGAATAGGAGGAGACTTTGCGGCGGCCTCCTGGGAGCCAAAATAGGCCACGGCCACAGCCGCGCCCAAAAATAACCGCCCGAACGCTAGGGCACCAAGTTCGTCCCATGGGAAAAAGGCCACAAAAATGGGTGGGCTATAGCCTTGGGGGTGGGGCTGGCCAAGTTCGTCCGTAGGACTCCTGAATGGGATGAAACTTTCATGCGAGCAGCCTCCGTGTGCCAAAAATAGGACACGGGCACAGCCGCGCCAAAAATAACCACCAGAATGCCGGGGCACCAAGTTCGTCCAGCGGAAAAAGGCAACAAAAACGTCTGGGCTATAGCCTTGGGGGGTGGGGCTGGCCAAGTTTGTCCGCCGGACTCAGAATGGGGTGAGACTTTGCGAGCGTCCTCCGTGTGCCAAAAATAGGCCATGGGCACAGCCGAGCCCAAAAAAAAACTCCCGATGGCTGGGGCGCGAAGTTCGTCCCAGCGGAAAATGGCCAAAACAACGGGTGGGCTATAGCCTTGCGGGGTGGGGATGTCCAATTTCGTCTGGCGTACTCAGAATGGGTAGAGACTTTGCGAGCGTCCTCCATGTGCCAAACATATGCCTCGGGCACTGCCGCGCCCATACATCAATGCCCAAAGGCCGGTTCGCCAAGTTCATCCAGCCGAAAAAGGCCACAAAAACGGGTGGGCTATAGCCTTGGGGGGTGGGCTGGCCAAGTTCGTCCGCCGGACTCAGAAATGGGACGAGACTTTGTGAGCGGCCTCTGGGAGCCAAAAAATAGGCCACGGCCACAGCCGCGCCAAAAATAACCGCCCGAACGCTAGGGTACCAAGTTCGTCCCCGCGGAAAAAGGCCACAAAATGGGTGGGCTATAGCCTTGGGGGTGGGGCTGGCCAAGTTCGTCCAGTAGGACTCGGAATTGGGCGAGACATTGCGAGCGGCCTCCGTGTGCCAAAAATAGGACCATGGCACAGCCGCGTCCAAAAATAACAGCCCGAAGGCCAGGGCGCCTGTGTTCGCCCGGCGGAAAAGGCCACAAAACGGGTGGGCTATAGCCTTGGGGGTGCGGCTGGCCAAGTTCGTCCGCCGAGACTGGAATGGGGCGAGACATTGCAGAGCGGCCTCCGTGTGCCAAAAATAGGACGCGGGCACAGCCGCGTCCAAAATAACAGCCCGAAGGCCGGGCGCCAGGTTCGCCTGAAAAAGGCCACAAAAACGGTGGGCTATAGCCTTGGGGGTGCGGCTGGCCAAGTTCGTCCGCCATGACTCGGAATGGGGCGAGACATTTCAGTCGGATTCCGTGTGCCAAAAATAGGCCACAGGCATAACCGCGCCAAAAATAACTGCCCGAAGGCCGGGTCACCAAATTCATCCAGCGGAAAAAGGGCACAAAACGGGTGGGCTATAGCCTTGAGGGGTGGGGGCTAGCCAAGTTCGTCCGCTGGACTCGGAATAGGAGGAGACTTTCACGAGCGGCCTCTGGGAGCCAAAAATAGGCCACGGCCACAGCCGCGCCCAAAAATAACCGCCCGAACGCTAGGGCACCAAGTTCGTCCCGCGGAAAAAGGCCACAAAATAGGTGGGCTATAGCCTTGGGGAAGTGGGGCTGGCCAAGTTCGTCCGTAGGACTCGGATGGGATGAAACTTTGCGAGCTGCCTCCGTGTGCCAAAAATAGGACACGGACACAGCCGCGCCCAAAAATAACCCCCAGAATGCCTGGGCACCAAGTTCGTCCAGCGGAAAAAGGCAACAAAAACGTCTGGGCTATAGCCTTGGGGGTGGGGCTGGCCAAGTTTGTCCGCCTCGGACTCGGAATGGGGTGAGACTTTGCGAGCGTCCTCCGTGTGCCAAAAATAGGCCATGGGAACAGCCGTGCCCAAAAACAAACTCCCGATGGCGGGGGCGCGAAGTTCGTCCAGCGGAAAATGGCCAAAACAACGGGTGGGCTATAGCCTTGGGGGGTGGGGCTGGCCAAGTTCTGTCTCATGGACTCGGAATGGGACGAGACTTTGCGGCGGCCTCTATGTGCCAAAAATAGGCCATGGGAACAGCCGTGCCCAAAAATAAATGCCCAAAGGCCGGGGCGCCAAGTTCATCCAGCGGAAAAAGGCCACAAAAACGGGTGGGCTATAGCCTTGGGGGGTGGGGCTGGCCAAGTTCGTCCGCCGGACTCGGAATGGGACGAGACTTTGTGAGCGGCCTCTGGGAGCCAAAAATAGGCCACGGCCACAGCCGCGCCCAAAAATAACCGCCCGAACGCTAGGGTACCAAGTTCGTCCCGCGGAAAAAGGCCACAAAATGGGTGGGCTATAGCCTTGGGGGGTGGGGCTGGCCAAGTTCGTCCGTAGGACTCGGAATTGGGCGAGACATTGCGAGCGGCCTCCGTGTGCCAAAAATAGGACGCGGGCACAGCCGCGTCCAAAAATAACAGCCCGAAGGCCAGGGCGCCAGGTTCGCCCAGCGGAAAAAGGCCACAAAAACGGGTGGGCTATAGCCTTGGGGGGTGCGGCTGGCCAAGTTCGTCCGCCAGACTCGGAATGGGGCGAGACATTGCGAGCGGCCTCCGTGTGCCAAAAATAGGACGCGGGCACAGCCGCGTCCAAAAATAACAGCCCGAAGGCCAGGGCGCCAGGTTCGCCCAGCGGAAAAAGGCCACAAAAACGGGTGGGCTATAGCCTTGGGGTGCGGCTGGCCAAGTTCGTCCGCCGACTCGGAATGGGGCGAGACATTTCGTGCGGATTCCGTGTGCCAAAAATAGGCCGCAGGCATAACCGCGCCCAAAAATAACTGCCCGAAGGCCGGGTCACCAAATTCATCCAGCGGAAAAAGGGCACAAAAACGGGTGGGCTATAGCCTTGAGGGGTGGGGCTAGCCAAGTTCGTCCGCTGGACTCGGAATAGGAGGAGACTTTGCGAGCGGCCTCTGGGAGCCAAAAATAGGCCACGGCCACAGCCGCGCCCAAAAATAACCGCCCGAAAGCAAGGGCACCAAGTTCGTCCAGCGGAAAAAGGCCACAAAATGGGTGGGCTATAGCCTTGGGGGGTGGGGCTGGCCAAGTTCGTCCGTAGGACTCGGAATGGGATGAAACTTTGCGAGCAGCCTCCGTGTGCCAAAAATAGGACGCGGGCACAGCCGCGCCCAAAAATAACCACCAGAATGCCGGGGCACCAAGTTCGTCCAGCGGAAAAAGGCAACAAAAACGTCTGGGCTATAGCCTTGGGGGGTGGGGCTGGCCAAGTTTGTCCGCCGGACTCAGAATGGGGTGAGACTTTGCGAGCGTCCTCCGTGTGCCAAAAATAGGCCATGGGAACAGCCGTGCCCAAAAACAAACTCCCGATGGCTGGGGCGCGAAGTTCGTCCAGCGGAAAATGGCCAAAACAACGGGTGGGCTATAGCCTTGCGGGGTGGGGATGGCCAAGTTCGTCTGGCGGACTCGGAATGGGACGAGACTTTGCGAGCGGCCTCCATGTGCCAAACATAGGCCGCGGGCACAGCCGCGCCCAAAAACAAACGCCCTATGGCCGGGGCGCCAAGTTCATCCAGCGGAAAAAGGCCACAAAAACGGGTGGGCTATAGCCTTGGGGGGTGGGGCTGACCAAGTTCGTCCGCCGGACTCGGAATGGGACGAGACTTTGTGAGCGGCCTCTGGGAGCCAAAAATAGGCCACGGCCACAGCCGCGCCCAAAAATAACCGCCCGAACGCTAGGGTACCAAGTTCGTCCCGCGAAAAAAAGGCCACAAAATGGGTGGGCTATAGCCTTGGGGGTGGGGCTGGCCAAGTTCGTCCGTAGGACTCGGAATTGGGCGAGACATTGCAGCGGCCTCCGTGTGCCAAAAATAGGACGCGGGCACAGCCGCGTCCAAAATAACAGCCCGAAGGCGGGCGCGCTGTGTTCGCCCAGCGGAAAAAGGCCACAAAAACGGGTGGGCTATAGCCTTGGGGGGTGCGGCTGGCCAAGTTCGTCCGCCAGACTCGGAATGGGGCGAGACATTGCGAGCGGCCTCCGTGTGCCAAAAATAGGACGCGGGCACAGCCGCGTCCAAAAATAACAGCCCGAAGGCCAGGGCGCCAGGTTCGACCAGCGGAAAAAGGCCACAAAAACGGGTGGGCTATAGCCTTGGGAAGTGCGGCTGGCCAAGTTCGTCCGCCAGACTCGGAATGGGGCGAGACATTTCGTGCGGATTCCGTGTGCCAAAAATAGGCCGCAGGCATAACCGCGCCCAAAAATAACTGCCCGAAGGCCGGGTCACCAAATTCATCCAGCGGAAAAAGGGCACAAAAACGGGTGGGCTATAGCCTTGGGGGGTGGGGCTAGCCAAGTTCGTCCGCTGGACTCGGAATAGGAGGAGACTTTGCGAGCGGCCTCTGGGAGCCAAAAATAGGCCACGGCCACAGCCGCGCCCAAAAATAACCGCCAGAAAGCAAGGGCACCAAGTTCGTCCAGCGGAAAAAGGCAACAAAATGGGTGGGCTATAGCCTTGGGGGGTGGGGCTATCTAAGTTCGTCCGTTGGACTCGGAATTGGATGATACTTTGCGAGCTGCCTCCGTGTGCCAAAAATAGGACACGGGCACAGCCGCGCCCAAAAATAACCACCAGAATGCCGGGGCACCAAGTTCGTCCAGCGGAAAAAGGCAACAAAAACGTCTGGGCTATAGCCTTGAGAGTGGGGCTGGCCATGTTCGTCCGCCGGACTCAGAATGGGGGTGAGACTTTGCGGCGTCCTCCGTGTGCCACAAATAGGCCATGGGAACAGCCGTGCCCAAAAACAAACTCCCGATGGCTGGGGCGCGAAGTTCGTCCAGCGGAAAATGGCCAAAACAACGGGTGGGCTATAGCCTTGCGGGGTGGGGCTGGCCAAGTTCGTCAGCCGGACTCGGAATGGGACGAGACTTTGAGAGCGGCCTCTATGTGCCAAACATAGGCCATGGGCACTGCCGCTCCCAAAAACAAACGCCCTATGGCGGGGGCGCCAAGTTCATCCAGCGGAAAAAGGCCACAAAAACGGGTGGGCTATAGCCTTGGGGGGTGGGGCTGGCCAAGTTCGTCCGCCGGACTCGGAATGGGACGAGACTTTGTGAGCGGCCTCTGGGAGCCAAAAATAGGCCACGGCCACAGCCGCGCCCAAAAATAACCGCCCGAACGCTAGGGTACCAAGTTCGTCCCGCGGAAAAAGGCCACAAAATGGGTGGGCTATAGCCTTGGGGGGTGGGGCTGGCCAAGTTCGTCCGTAGGACTCGGAATTGGGCGAGACATTGCGAGCGGCCTCCGTGTGCCAAAAATAGGACGCGGGCACAGCCGCGTCCAAAAATAACAGCCCGAAGGCCAGGGCGCCAGGTTCGCCCAGCGGGAAAATGCCACCAAAACGGGTGGGCTATAGCCTTGGGGGGTGCGGCTGGCCAAGTTCGTCCGCACGACTCGGAATGGGGCGAGACATTGCGAGCGGCCTCCGTGTGCCAAAAATAGGACGCGGGCACAGCCGCGTCCAAAAATAACAGCCCGAAGGCCAGGCGCGCCCTGTGTTCGCCCAATGGAAAAAGGCCACAAAAACAGGTGGGCTATAGCCTTGGGGTGCGGCTGGCCAAGTTCGTCCGCCAGACTCGGAATGGGGCGAGACATTTCGTGCGGATTCCAAGTGTGCCAAAAATAGGCCGCAGGCATAACCGCGCCAAAAATAACTGCCAAAGGCCGGGTCACCAAATTCATCCAGCGGAAAAAGGGCACAAAAACGGGTGGGCTATAGCCTTGAGGGGTGGGGCTAGCCAAGTTCGTCCGCTGGACTCGGAATAGGAGGAGACTTTGCGAGCGGCCTCTGGGAGCCAAAAATAGGCCACGGCCACAGCCGCGCCCAAAAATAACCGCCCGAACGCTAGGAGCACCAAGTTCGTCCGCAGCGGAAAAAGGGCACAAAAACGGGTGGGCTATAGCCTTGTGGGGTGGGGCTGGCCAAGTTCGTCCGTAGGACTCGGAATGGGATGAAACTTTGCGAGCAGCCTCCGTGTGCCAAAAATAGGACACGGGCACAGCCGCGCCCAAAAATAACCACCAGAATGCCGGGGCACCAAGTTCGTCCAGCGGAAAAAGGCAACAAAAACGTCTGGGCTATAGCCTTGGGGGGTGGGGCTGGCCAAGTTTGTCCGCCGGACTCAGAATGGGGTGAGACTTTGCGAGCGTCCTCCGTGTGCCAAAAATAGGCCATGGGAACAGCCGTGCCCAAAAACAAACTCCCGATGGCTGGGGCGCGAAGTTCGTCCAGCGGAAAATGGCCAAAACAACGGGTGGGCTATAGCCTTGCGGGGTGGGGATGGCCAAGTTCGTCTGGCGGACTCGGAATGGGACGAGACTTTGCGAGCGGCCTCCATGTGCCAAACATAGGCCGCGGGCACAGCCGCGCCCAAAAATAAATGCCCAAAGGCCGGGGCGCCAAGTTCATCCAGCGGAAAAAGGCCACAAAAACGGGTGGGCTATAGCCTTGGGGGGTGGGGCTGGCCAAGTTCGTCCGCCGGACTCGGAATTGGGCGAGACTTTGTGAGCGGCCTCTGGGAGCCAAAAATAGGCCACGGCCACAGCCGCGCCCAAAAATAACCGCCCGACCGCTTGGGTACCAAGTTCGTCCCGCGGAAAAAGGCCACAAAATGGGTGGGCTATAGCCTTGGGGGGTGGGGCTGGCCAAGTTCGTCCGTAGGACTCGGAATTGGGCGAGACATTGCGAGCGGCCTCCGTGTGCCAAAAATAGGACGCTGGCACAGCCGCGTCCAAAAATAACAGCCCGAAGGCCGGGGAGCCAGCTTCGCACAGCGGGATAAGGACAGAAAAACGGTTGGGCTATAGCGTTGGGGGGTGCGGCTGTCCAAGTTCGTCCGCCAGACTCGGTATGGGGCGAGACATTGCGGCGGCCTCCGTGTGCCAAAAATAGGACGCAGGCACAGCCGCGTCCAAAATAACAGCCCGAAGGCCAGGGCGCCAGGTTCGCCCAATGGAAAAAGCCACAAAAACGGGTGGGCTATAGCCTTGGGGGGTGCGGCTGGCCAATTTAGTCCTCCAGAATCGGAATGGGGCGAGAGATTTCGTGCGGCATCAGTGTGCAAAAAATTGGACGCAGTCATAACCGAGTCCAAAAATAACTGCCCGAAGGCCGGTCACCAAATTCATCCAGCGGAAAGAGGGCACAAAGGCGGGTGGGCTATCGCCTTGAGGGGTGGGGCTAGCCAAGTTCGTCCGCTGGACTCGGAATAGGAGGAGACTTTGCGAGCGGCCTCTGGGAGCCAAAAATAGGCCACGGCCACAGCCGCGCCCAAAAATAACCGCCCGAACGCTAGGGCACCAAGTTCGTCCCGCGGAAAAAGGCCACAAAATGGGTGGGCTATAGCCTTGGGGGGTGGGGCTGGCCAAGTTCGTCCGTAGGACTCGGAATGGGATGAAACTTTGCGAGCAGCCTCCGTGTGCCAAAAATAGGACACGGGCACAGCCGCGCCCAAAAATAACCACCAGAATGCCGGGGCACCAAGTTCGTCCAGCGGAAAAAGGCAACAAAAACGTCTGGGCTATAGCCTTGGGGGGTGGGGCTGGCCAAGTTTGTCCGCGGACTCGAGATGGGGTGAGACTTTGCGAGCGTCCTCCGTGTGCCAAAAATAGGCCATGGGAACAGCCGTGCCCAAAAACAAACTCCCGATGGCTGGGGCGCGAAGTTCGTCCAGCGGAAAATGGCCAAAACAACGGGTGGGCTATAGCCTTGCGGGGTGGGGATGGCCAAGTTAAATCAGCGGACTCGGAATGGGACGATACAATGCGAGCGGCCTCAAAGAGCCAAACATATGCCGAGGGCACAGCCGCGCCCAAAAATAAATGCCCAAAGGCCGGGGCGCCAAGTTCATCCAGCGGAAAAAGGCCACAAAAACGGGTGGGCTATAGCCTTGGGGGGTGGGGCTGGCCAAGTTCGTCCGCCGGACTCGGAATGGGACGAGACTTTGTGAGCGGCCTCTGGGAGCCAAAAATAGGCCACGGCCACAGCCGCGCCCAAAAATAACCGCCCGAACGCTAGGGTACCAAGTTCGTCCCGCGGAAAAAGGCCACAAAATGGGTGGGCTATAGCCTTGGGGGGTGGGGCTGGCCAAGTTCGTCCGTAGGACTCGGAATTGGGCGAGACATTGCGAGCGGCCTCCGTGTGCCAAAAATAGGACGCGGGCACAGCCGCGTCCAAAAATAACAGCCCGAAGGCCAGGGCGCCAGGTTCGCCCAGCGGAAAAAGGCCACAAAAACGGGTGGGCTATAGCCTTGAAGTGCGGCTGGCCAAGTTCGTCCGCCAGACTCGGAATGGGGCGAGACATTGCGGCGGCCTCCGTGTGCCAAAAATAGGGCGCGGGCACAGCCGCGTCCAAAAATAACAGCCCGAAGGCCAGGCGCGGGTTCGCCCAGCGGAAAAAGGCCACACGGGTGGGCTATAGCCTTGGGGGTGCGGCTGGCCAAGTTAAATCCGCCAGACTCGGAATGGGGCGAGACATTTCGTGCGGATTCCGTGTGCCAAAAATAGGCGCGAGGCATAACCGCGCCCAAAATAACTGCCCGAAGGCCGGGTCACCAAATTCATCCAGCGGAAAAAGGGCACAAAAGCGGGTGGGCTATAGCCTTGAGGGTGGGGCTAGCCAAGTTCGTCCGCTGGACTCGGAATAGGAGGAGACTTTGCGAGCGGCCTCACAGGAGCCAAAAATAGGCCACGGCCACAGCCGCGCCAAAAATAACCGCCGAACGCTAGGGCACCAAGTTCGTCCCGCGGAAAAAGGCCACAAAATGGGTGGGCTATAGCCTTGGGGGTGGGGCGTGCCAAGTTCGTCCGTAGGACTCGGAATGGGATGAAACTTTGCGAGCAGCCTCCGTGTGCCAAAAATAGGACACGGGCACAGCCGCGCCCAAAATAACCACCAGAATGCCGGGCACCAAGTTCGTCCAGCGGAAAAAGGCAACAAAAACGTCTGGGGCTATAGCCTTGGGGGTGGGGCTGGCCAAGTTTGTCCGCGGACTCGAGAATGGGGTGAGACTTTGCGGCGTCCTCCGTGTGCCAAAAATAGGCCATGGGAACAGCCGTGCCCAAAAACAACCTCCCGATGGCTGGGGCGCGAAGTTCGTCCAGCGGAAAATGGCCAAAACAACGGGTGGGCTATAGCGTTGCGGGGTGGGGATGGACAAGATCGTCTCTCGGAATCAGAAAGGTACGAGACTTTGCGAGCGGCCTCCATGTGCCAAACAGAGGCCGCGGGCACAGCCGCGCCCAAAATAACTTCCCACATGCCGGGCCGCCAAGTTCATCCCCCGGAAAAAGGCCACAACAACGGGTGGGCTATAGCCTTGGGGGGTGGGGCTGGCCAAGTTCGTCCGCCCGGACTCGGAATGGGACGAGACTTTGTGGCGGCCTCACAGGAGCCAAAAATAGGCCACGGCCACAGCCGCGCCCAAAAATAACCGCCCGAACGCTAGGGTACCAAGTTCGTCCCATGGAAAAAGGCCACAAAATGGGTGGGCTATAGCCTTGGGGGTGGGGCTGGCCAAGTTCGTCCGTAGGACTCGGAATGGGCGAGACATTGCGAGCGGCCTCCGTGTGCCAAAATAGGACGCGGGCACAGCCGCGTCAAAAATAACAGCCCGAAGGCCAGGGCGCCAGGTTTCCCAAATGGGAAAAAGGCCACAAAAACGGGTGGGCTATAGCCTTGGGGGTGCGGCTGGCCAAGTTAAATCCGCCAGACTCGGAATGGGGCGAGACATTGCGAGCGGCCTCCGTGTGCCAAAAATAGGGCCAGGCACACAGCCGCGTCAAAAATAACAGCCCGAAGGCAGGCGCCGGGTTCGCCCCAATGGAAAAAGGCCACAAAAAGGGTGGGCTATAGCCTTGGGGTGCGGCTGGCCAAGTTCGTCCGCCCAGACTCGGAATGGGGCGAGACATTTCGTCACGGATTCCGTGTGCCAAAAATAGGCCGCGAGCATAACCGCGCCTAAAAATAACTGCCCGAAGGCGGGTCACCAAATTCATCCAGCGGAAAAAGGGCACAAAACGGGTGGGCTATAGCCTTGAGGGGTGGGGCTAGCCAAGTTCGTCCGCTGGACTCGGAATAGGAGGAGACTTTGCGAGCGGCCTCTGGGAGCCAAAAATAGGCCACGGCCACAGCCGCGCCCAAAAATAACCGCCCGAACGCTAGGGCACCAAGTTCGTCCCGCGGAAAAAGGCCACAAAATGGGTGGGCTATAGCCTTGGGGGGTGGGGCTGGCCAAGTTCGTCCGTAGGACTCGGAATGGGATGAAACTTTGCGAGCAGCCTCCGTGTGCCAAAAATAGGACACGGGCACAGCCGCGCCCAAAAATAACCACCAGAATGCCGGGGCACCAAGTTCGTCCAGCGGAAAAAGGCAACAAAAACGTCTGGGCTATAGCCTTGGGGGGTGGGGCTGGCCAAGTTTGTCCGCCGGACTCAGAATGGGGTGAGACTTTGCGAGCGTCCTCCGTGTGCCAAAAATAGGCCATGGGAACAGCCGTGCCCAAAAACAAACTCCCGATGGCTGGGGCGCGAAGTTCGTCCAGCGGAAAATGGCCAAAACAACGGGTGGGCTATAGCCTTGCGGGGTGAGGATGGCCAAGTTCGTCTGGCGGACTCGGAATGGGACGAGACTTTGCGAGCGGCCTCCATGTGCCAAACATAGGCCGCGGGCACAGCCGCGCCCAAAAATAAATGCCCAAAGGCCGGGGCGCCAAGTTCATCCAGCGGAAAAAGGCCACAAAAACGGGTGTGCTATAGCCTTGGGGGGTGGGGCTGGCCAAGTTCGTCCGCCGGACTCGGAATGGGACGAGACTTTGTGAGCGGCCTCTGGGAGCCAAAAATAGGCTACGGCCACAGCCGCGCCCAAAAATAACCGCCCGAACGCTAGGGCACCAAGTTCGTCCCGCGGAAAAAGGCCATAAAATGGGTGGGCTATAGCCTTGGGGGGTGGGGCTGGCCAAGTTCGTCCGTAGGACTCGGAATGGGATGAAACTTTGCGAGCAGCCTCCGTGTGCCAAAAATAGGGTGCGGACACAGCCGTACCCAAAAATAACCTCCCGAAGGCCGGGCATAAGTTCGTCTAGCGGAAAAAGACCACAAAAACGGGTGGGCTATAGCCTTGGGGGGTTGGGCTGGCCAAGTTCGCCCGCCGGACTCGGAATGGGGCGAGACTTTACGAGCGGCCACCGTGTTCAAAAAATAGCCCCCGGGCACAGCCTCACCCAAAAATAACTGCCCGAAGGCCGGGGCGCCAAGTTCGTCCAGCGCAAAAAGGCCACAAAAACGGGTGGGCTATAGCCTTGGGGGGTGGGGCTGGCCAAGTTCGTCCGCCAGACTCGGAATGGGGCGAGACTTTGCGAGCGGCCTCCATGTGCAAAAAATAGGCCGCAGCCACAGCCGCCCCCAAAAATAACAGCCCGAAGGCCTGGGCGCCAAGTTTGTCCAGTGGAAAAAGGACACAAAAACGGGTGGGCTATAGCCTTGGGGGGTGGGGCTGGCCAAGTTCGTCCGGCGGACTCAGAATGGGGCGAGACTTGCGAACGGCCTCCGTGTGCAAAAAATAGGCCGCGGGCACAGCCGTACCCAAAAATAACTGCCCGAAGGCCGGGGCGCCAAGTTCGCCCAGCAGAAAAAGACCACAAAAACGGGTGGGCTATAGCCTTGGGGGGTTGGGCTGGCCAAGTTCGCCCGCCGGACTCGGAATGCGGCGAGACTTTGCGAGCAGCCACCGTGTGCAAAAAATAGACCGCGGGCACAGCCGTACCCAAAAAGAACTGCCCGAAGGCCGGGCGCCAAGTTTGTCCAGCGGAAAAAGACCACAAAAACGGGTGGGCTATAGCCTTGCGGGGTTGGGCTGGCCAAGTTCGTCCGCCGGACTCGGAATGGGGCGAGACTTTGCGAGCGGCCTCCATGTGCAAAGAATAGGCGGCAGACACATCTACGCCCAAAAATAACCGCCCGAAGGCAGGGGCGCCAAGTTTGTCCAGCGGAAAAAGGCCACAAAAACGGGTGCGCTATAGCCTTGGGGTCGGGCTGGCCAGATGCTTCGTCCGCGGACTCGGAATGGGGAGAGACTTTGCGGCGGCCTCCGTGTGCCAAAAATAGGCCACAGGAACAGCCGTACCCAAAAAAAACAGCCCGATGGCTGGGCGCCAAGTTCGTCCAACGGAAAAGGCCACAAAAGCAGGTGGGCCACACCTTAGAGGTGGGGGCTGGCCAAGTTCGTCCGCGGACTCGGAATCGGGCGAAAGATTGCAGTGGCCTCAGGGAGCCAAAAATAGGCCGCGGCGTAGCCGCGCCAAAAACAACTGCCCGAAGGCCGGGCGCCAAGTTCGTCCAGCGGAAAAAGACCACAAAAACGGGTGGGCTATAGCCTTGGGGTTGGGCTGGCCAAGTTCGCCCGCCTGGACTCGGAATGGGGCAAGACTTTGGGAGCGGTCACCGTGTAGAAAAAAATAGGCGCGAGCATAGCAGCGTCCAAAATAACCGCCAAGGCCGGGCGCCAAGTTTGTCCAGCGGAAAAAGGCCACAAAAACAGGTGCGCTATAGCCTTGGGGGTCGGGCTGGCGAATGCTTCGTCCGCCCGGACTCGGAATGGGGAGAGACTTTGCGGCGGCCTCCGTGTACCAAAAATAGGCCACAGGAACAGCCGTACCCAAAAAAACAGCCCGATGGCTGGGGCGCCAAGTTCGTCCAACGGAAAAAGGCCACAAAAACGGGTGGGCCACAGCCTTAGGGGGTGGGGCTGGCCAAGTTCGTCCGCCGGACTCGGAATCGGGCGAAAGATTGCGAGTGGCCTCTGGGAGCCAAAAATAGGCCGCGGGCGCAGCCGCGCCCAAAAACAACTGCCCGAAGGCCGGGGCGCCAAGTTCGTCCAGCGGAAAAAGACCACAAAAACGGGTGGGCTATAGCCTTGCGGGGTTGGGCTGGCCAAGTTCGTCCGCCGGACTCGGAATGGGGCGAGACTTTGCGGCGGCCTCCATGTGCAAAGAATAGGCGGCAGACACATCTACGCCAAAAACAACCGCCCGAAGGCCGGGGCGCCAAGTTTGTCCAGCGGAAAAAGGCCACAAAAACGGGTGCGCTATAGCCTTGGGGGGTAGGGCTGGCCGAATGCTTCATCCGCGGACTCGGAATGGGGAGAGACTTCGGCGGCCTCCGTGTGCCAAAAATAGGCCACAGGAACAGCCGTACCCAAAAATAACAGCCCGATGGCTGGGGCGCCAAGTTCGTCCAGCGGAAAAAGGCCACAAAAACGGGTGGGCCACAGCCTTAGGGGGTGGGGCTGGCTGTCAGTTCGTCCGCGGACTCGGAATCGGGCGAAAGATTGCGAGTGGCCTCCGGGAGCCAAAAATAGGCATGGGCGCAGCCGCGCCCAAAAACAACTGCCCGAAGGCCGGGGCGCCAAGTTCGTCCAGCGGAAAAAGACCACAAAAACGGGTGGGCTATAGCCTTGGGGGGTTGGGCTGGCCAAGTTCGCCCGCCGGACTTGGAATGGGGCAAGGCTTTGGGAACGGTCACCGTGTGAAAAAAATAGGCCGCAGGCATAGCCGCGTCCAAAAATAACCGCCCGAAGGCCGGGGCGCCAAGTTCGTCCAGCGGAAAAAGGCCACAAAAACGGGTGGGTAATTACCTTGGGGGTGGGGCTGTCCAAGTTCGTGTGCCAGACTCGGAATGGGCGAGACATTGCGAGCGGCCTCCGTGTGCCAAAAATAGGACGCGGGCACAGCCGCACCCAAAAAGAACCGCCCAAAGGTCGGGGCGCCAAGTTCATCCAGCGGAAAAAGGACACAAAAACGGGTGGGCTATAGCCTTGGGGGGTGGGGCTGGCCAAGTTCGTCCGCCGGACTCAGAATAAGGCTAGACTTTGCGAGCGGCCTCTGTGTACGAAAAATAGGCCGCGGACACAGTAGCTCCCAAAAATAACTGCCCGAAGGCTGGGCCGCCAAGTTCGTCCAGCGGAAAAAGGCCACAAAAACGGGTAGGGTATCGCCTAGGGGTGTGGGGCAGGCCAAGTTCGTCCGCCGGAATCGGAATGGGACGAGACTTTGCGAGTGGACTCCGTGTGCCACAAATAGGCCGCGGGCACAGCCGCGCCCAAAAATAACGGCCCGAAGGCCGGAACGCCAAGTTCGTCCAGCGGAAAAAGGCCACAAAAACGGGTGGGCTATAGCCTTGGGGTGTGGGGCTGGCCAAGTCCGTCCGCCGGACTCGGAATGGAGCGAGACTTTGCGAGCGGCCTCCGTGTGTGAAAAGTAGGCTACGAGCACAGCCGCACCCAAAAATAACAGCCCGAAGGCCAGGGCGCAAAGTTCGTCTAGCGGAAAAGGGCCACAAAACGGGTGGGCTATAGCCTTGGGGGGTGGGGCGGGCTAAGTTCATCCGCCGGACTCGGAACGGGACGAGACTTTGCCAGCAGCCTCCATCTGCCAAAAATAGGCCGTGACCACAGCCGCGCCCCAAAATAACCGCCCGAAGGCCGGGACGCCAAGTTCATCCAGCGGAAAAAGGCCACAAAAACGGGTGGTCTATAGTCCTGGGGGGTGGGGCTAGCCAAGTAAATCCGCCGGACTTGGAATGGGGTGAGACTTTGCGAGCGGCCTCCATGTGCCAAAAATTGGCCACGGAAACAGCCACGCCCAAAAGTAACCCCCCAAAGGCCGGGGCGCCAAGTTCGTCCAGCGGAAAAAGGCCACAAAAACGGATGGGCTATATCCTTGGGGGGTGGGGCTGGCCAAGTTCGTCCAACGGACTCGGAATGGGGTGAGACTTTGCGAGCGGCCTCCGTGTGCCAAAAATAGGCATCGGGCACAGCCACGCCAAAGAATAACCGCCCGAAGGCCGGGGCGCAAGGTTCGTCCAGCGGAAAAAGGCCACAAAAACGGGTGGGCTATGGCCTTGGGGGGTGGGGCTGGCGAAGTTCGTCCGCCGGACTCGGAATGGCGCGAGACTTTGCGAGGGACCTCCGTGTGCCAAAAAGAGGCTGCGGGCACAGCCGCGCCCAAAAATAACCGCACGAAGGCCGGGGCGCAAGGTTCGTCCAGCGGAAAAAGGCCACAAAAACGGGTGGGCTATAGCCTTGGGGGGTGGGGCTGGCCAACTTCGTCCGCCGGACTAGGAATGGCGCGAGACTTTGCGAGGGGCCTCCGTGTGCCAAAAAGAGGCTGCGGGCACAGCCGCGCCCAAAAATAACCGCACGAAGGCCGGGGCGCCAAGTTCGTCCAGCGGAAAAAGGCCTAAAAAACGGGTGGGCTATAGCCTTGGGGGGTGGGGCTGGCCAACTTCGTCCGCCGGACTCGGAATGGGGCGAGACTTTGTGAGCGGCCTCTGTGTGCCAAAAATAGGGTGCGGGCACATCCGCGCCCAAAAATAACTGCCCGAAGGCCGGGGCGCCAAGTTCGTCCAGCGGAAAAAGGCCACAAAAACGGGTGGGCTATAGCCTTGGGCGGTGGGGCTATTCAACTTCGTCCGCCGGACTCGGAATGGCGCGAGACTTTGCGAGGGGCCTCCTTTTGCCAAAAATAGGCCACGGACACAGCCGCACCCAAAAATAACCGCCCGAAGGCCGGGGCGCCAAGTTCGTCCAGCGGAAAAGGCCACAAAAACGGGTGGGCTATAGCCTTGGGGGGTGGGGCTGGCCAACTTCGTCCGCCGGACTCGGAATGGCGTGAGACTTTACGAGGGGCCTCCGTGTGCCAAAAATAGGTCGCAGGAACAGCCGCGCCCAAAAATAACCGCCCGAAGGCCGGGGCGCCAAGTTCGTCCAGCAGAAAAAGGCCACAAAAACGGGTGGGCTATAGCCTTGGGGGGTGGGGCTGGCCAACTTCGTCCGCCGGACTCGGAATGGCGCGAGACTTTGTGAGGGGCCTCCGTGTGCCAAAAATAGGGCGCAGACACAGACACGCCCAAAAATAACCGCCCGAAGGTCGGCGCGCCCAAACCCCCCAGCGGAAAAATGGCCAAAAAACGGGTGGGCTATAGCCTTGGGGGGAGGGGCTGGCCAACTTCGTCCGCCGGACTCGGAATGGGGCGAGATTTTGCGAGCAGCCTCCGCGTGCCAAAAATAGGCCTCGGGAACAGCCGCACCCAAAAATAACCCCCTGAACATCGGCGCGCCCAAACCCCCCAGCGGAAAAATGGCCAAAAAACGGGTGGGCTATAGCCTTGGGGGGAGGGGCTGGCCAACTTCGTCCGCCGGACTCGGAATGGGGCGAGACTTTGCGAGCGGCCTCCGCGTGCCAAAAATAGGCCGCGGGAACAGCCGCGCCCAAAAATAACCCCCTGAAGGTCGGCGCGCCCAAACCCCCCAGCGGAAAAATGGCCAAAAAACGGGTGGGTTATAGCCTTGGGGGGAGGGGCTGGCCAACTTCGTCCGCCGGACTCGGAATGGGGCGAGACTTTGTGAGCGGCCTCCGCGTGCCAAAAATAGGCCGTGGGCACAGCCGCGCCCAAAAATAACCGCCCGAAGGCCGGGGCGCCAAGTTCGTCCAGCGGAAAAATGGCCAAAAAACGGGTGGGCTATACCCTGGGGGTGGGGTTGGCCAACTTCGTCCGCCGGACTCGGAATGGGGCGAGACTTTACGAGTGGGCTCCCCATTCCAAAAATAGGCTGCGGGCACAGCCGCGCCCAAAAATAACCGCCCGAAGGCCGGGACGCCAAGTTAGTCCAGCGGAAAAATGGCCAAAAAATGGGTGGGCTATACCATGGGGGGTGGGGTTGGCCAACTTCGTCCGCCGGACTCGGAATGGGGCGAGACTTTACGAGCGGGCTCCGCATTCCAAAAATAGGCTGCGGGCACAGCCGCGCCCAAAAATAACCGCACGAAGGCCGGGGCGCCAAGTTCGTCCAGCCGAAAAAGGCCACAAAAACGGGTGGGCTATAGCCTTGGGGGGAGGGGCTGGCCAAGTTCGTCCGCCGGACTCGGAATGGCGTGAGACTTTACGAGGGGCCTCCATGTGCCAAAAATAGGCCGCAGGCACAGCCGCGCCCAAAAATAACCGCCCGAAGGCCGGGGCGCCAAGTTCGTCCAACGGAAAAAGGCCACAAAAACGGGTGGGCTATAGCCTTGGGGGGTGGGGCTGGCCCACTTTGTCCGCCGGACTCGGAATGGCGCGACACTTTTGGATGGGCCTCCGTGTTACAAAAATAGGCCGCGGACACAGCTACGCCCAAAAATAACAGCCCGAAGGCCGGGGCGCCAAGTTCGTCCAGCGGAAAAAGGCCACAAAAACGGGTGGGCAATAACGTTGGGGGGTGGGGCTGGCCCACTTCGTCCGCCGGGCTCGGAATGGCGCGAGACTTTGCGAGGGGCCTCCGTTCGCCAAAAATAGGCCGCGGGCACAGCCATACCCAAAAATAACCGACCGAAGGCCGGGGCGCCAAGTTCGTCCAGCTGAAAAAGGCCACAAAAACGGGTGGGCTATAGCCTAGGGGGGTGGGGCTGGCCGACTTCGTCCGCCGGACTCGGAATGGCATGACACTTTACGAGGGGCCTCCGTGTGCCAAAAATAGGCCGCGGGCACAGCCGCGCCCAAAACTAAACGCCCGAAGGCCGGGGCGCCAAGTTCGTCCAGCGGAAAAAGGCCACAAAAACGGGTGGGCTATAGCCTTGGGGGGTGGGGCTGTTCAACTTCGTCCGCCGGATTTGGAATGGCGCGAGACTTTGCGAGGGGCCTCCTTGTGTCAAAAATAGGCCACGGGCACAGCCGTACCCAAAAATAACCGCCCGAAGGCCGGGGCGCCAAGTTCGTCCAGCGGAAAAAGGCTCCAAAAACGGGTGGGCTATAGCGTTGGGGGGTGGGGCTGGCCAAGTTCGTCCGCCGGGCTCGGAATGGTGCGAGACTTTGTGAGGGGCCTCCGTGTGCAAAAAATAGGCCGCGGGCACAGCCGCGGCCAAAAAAAACCGCCCGAAGGCCGGGGCGCCAAGTTCGTCCAGGGGAAAAAGGCCACAAAAACGGGTGGGCTATAGCCTTGGGGGGTGGGGCTGGCCAACTTCGTCCGTCGGACTCGGAATGGCGCGAGACTTTGTGAGGGGCCTCCGTGTGCCAAAAAAAGCCCGAGGGCACAGCCACGGCCAAAAATAACCACCCGAAGGCCGGGGCGCCAATTCGTTCAGCGGAAAAAGGACACAAAAATGGGTGGGCTATAGCCTTGGGTGGTGGGGCTGTTCAACTTCGTCCGCCGGACTCGGAATGCCGCGAGACTTAGCGAGGGGCCTCCGTGTGCCAAAAATCGGCCGCGGGCACAGGCGCACCCAAAAATAACCGCCCGAAGGCCGGGGCGCCAAGTTCGTCCAGCGGAAAAAGTCCACAAAAACGGGTGGGCTATAGCCTTGGGGAGTGGGGCTGGCCGACTTCGTCCGCCGGCCTCGGAATGGCGCGAAACTTTGTGAGGGTCCTCCATGTGCCAAAAATAGGCCGCGGGCAATGCCGCGCCCAAAAATAACCGCCCGAAGGCCGGGGCTTCAAGTTCGTCCAGCGGAAAAAGGCCACAAAAACGGGTGGGCTATAGCCTTGGGGGGTGGGGCTGGCCCACTTCGTCCGCCGGACTCGGAATGGCGCGACACTTTGTGAGGGGCCTCCGTGCGCCAAAAATAGGCCGCGGGCACAGCCGCACCCAAAAATAACCGCCCGAAGGCCGGGGCGCCAAGTTCGTCCAGCGGAAAAAGGCCACAAAAACGGTTGGACTATAGCCTTGGGGGGAGGGGCATGCCAACTTCGTCCGCCGGACTCGGAATGGCGAGACACTTTACGAGGGGCCTCTGTGTGCCAAAAATAGGCCGCGGGCACAGCCGCGCCCAAAAATAACCGCCCGAAGGACGGGGCGCCATGTTCGTCCAGCGGAAAAAGGCCACAAAAACGGGTGGGCTATAGCCTTGGGGGGTGGGGCTGGCCAACTTCGTCCGCCGGACTTGGAATGGCGGGATACTTTACGAGGGGCCTCCGTGTGCCAAAAATAGGCTGCGGGCACAGCCGCGGCCAAAAATAACCACCCGAAGGCCGGGGCGCCAAGTTTGTCCAACGGAAAAAGGCCACAAAAACGGGTGGGCTATAGCCTTGGGGGGTGGGGCTGGTCGACTTTGTCCGCCAGACTCGGAATGACGCGAGACTTTGCGAGGGGCCTCCGTGTGCAAAAAATAGGCCCCGGGCACATACGCGCACAAAAATAACCGCCCGAAGGCCGGGGTGCCAAGTTCGTCCAGCGGAAAAAGGCCACAAAAACGGGTGGGCTATAGCCTTGGGGGGTTGGGCTGGCCCACTTCGTCCGCCGGACTCGGAATGGTGCGAGACTTCGCAAGGGGCCTCTGTGTACCAAAAGTAGGCTGTGGGCTCAGCCGCGCCCAAAAATAACCGCCCGAAGGCCGGGACGCCAAGTTCGTCCAGCGGAAAAAGGCCACAAAAACAGGTGGGCTATAGCCTTGGGGGTGGGGCTGGCCCACTTCGTCCGCCGGACTCGGAATGGGGCGAGATTTTGCGAGCGGCCTCCGCGTGATAAAAATATGCCGCGGGCACAGCCGCGCCCAAAAATAATACCCCGAAGGTCGGCGCGCCCAAACCCCCCAGCGTAAAAATGGCCAAAAAACGGATGGGCTATAGCCTTGGGGGGAGGGGCTGGCCAACTTCGTCCGCCGGACTCGGAATGGGGCGACACTTTGCGACCGGCCTCCGCGTGCCAAAAATAGGTCCCGGGCGCAGCCGCGGCCAAAAATAACTGCCCGAAGGCCGGGGCGCCAGGTTCGTCCAGCGGAAAAAGGCCACAAAAATGGGTGGGCTATAGGCTTGGGGGGTGGGGCTGGCCAACTTCGTCCGCCGGAGTTGGAATGGCGCGAGACTTTGCGAGTGGCCACCGTGTGCCAAAAATAGGCCCCGGGCACAGCCGCGTCCCAAAATAACTGCGCGAAGGCCGGGGCGTCAAGCTCGTCCAGCGGAAAAAGGCCACAAAAACGGGTGGGCTATAGCCTTGGGTGGTGGGGCTGGCCAAGTTCGTCCGCCGGACTCGGAGTGGCGCGAGACTTTGGGAGCGGCCTCCGTGTGCCAAAAATTGTCCCCGGGCACAGCCACGCACAAAAATAACCGCCCGAAGGCCGGGGCGCCAAGTTCGTCCAGCGGAAAAAGGCCACAAAAACGGGTGGGCTATAGCGTTGGGGGGTGGGGCTGGCCAAGTTCGTCCGCCGGGCTCGGAATGGCGCGAGAATTTGCGAGGGGCCTCCGTGTGCAAAAAAATAGGCCGCGGGCACAGCCGCGGCCAAAAATAACCGCCCGAAGGCCGGGGCGCCAAGTTTGTCCAGGGGAGAAAGGCCACAAAAACGGGTGGGCTATAGCCTTGGGGGGTGGGGCTGGCCAACTTCGTCCGTCGGCACAGCCACGCCCAAAAATAACCACCCGAAGGCCGGGGCGCCAAGTTCGTCCAGCGGAAAAAGGCCACAAAAACGGGTGGGCTATAGCCTAGGGGGATGCGGCTGGCCAACTTCGTCCGCCGGACTCGGAATGGCGCGAGACTTTGCGAGCGGCCTCCATGTGCCAAAAATAGGCCCCGGGCACAGCCACGGCCAAAAATAACCGCCCGAAGGCCAGGGCGCCAAGTTCGTCCAGCGGAAAAAGGGCACAAAAATGGGTGGGCTATAGCCTTGGGGGGTGGGGCTGGCCATCTTCGTCCGCCGGACTCGGAATGGCGCGAGACTTTGCGAGCGGCCTCCGTGTGCTAAAAATAGGCCCCGGGCACAGCCTCGCCCAAAAATAATCACCCGAAGGCCGGGGCGCCAAGTTCGTCCAGCGGAAAAAGGCCACAAAAACGGGTGGGCTATAGCCTTGGGGGGTGGGGCTGGCCAACTTCGTCCGCCGGACTTGGAATGGCGCGAGACTTTGCGAGCGGCCTCCGTGTGCCAAAAATAGGCCCCGGCCACAGCCGCACCCAAAAATAACGCCCGAAGGCCGGGGCGCCAAGTTTGTCCAGCGGAAAAAGGCCACAAAAACGGGTGGGCTATAGCCTTGGGGGATGGGGCTGGCCAACTTCGTCCGCCAGACTCGGAATGGCGCTAGACTTTGCGAGTGGCCACCGTGTGCCAAAAATAGGCCCCGGGCACAGCCGCGTCCCAAAATAACTGCCCGAAGGCCGGGGCGTCAAGCTCGTCCAGCGGAAAAAGGCCACAAAAACGGGTGGGCTATAGCCTTGGGGGGTGGGGCTGGCCAACTTCGTCCGCCGGACCCGGAATGGCGCGAGACTTTGCGAGCGGCCTCCGTGTGCCAAAAATAGGCCCCGGGCACAGCCGCGCCCAAAAATAACCGCCCGAAGGCCGGGGCGCCAAGTTCGTCCAGTGGAAAAAGGATACCAAAACGGGTGGGCTATAGCCTTGGGGGGTGGGGCTGGCCGACTTCGTCCGCCGGACTCGAAATGGCGCGAGACTTTGCGAGCGGCCCCCGTGTGCCAAAAATAGACCCCGCGCACAGCCGCGCCCGAAAATAACCACCCGAAGGCCAGGGCGCCGAGTTCGTCCAGCGGAAAAAGGCCACAAAAACGGGTGGGCAATAGCCTTATGGGGTGGGGCTGGCCAACTTCGTCCGCCGGACTTGGAATGGCGCGAGACTTTGCGAGCGGCCTCCGTTTGCCAAAAATAGGCCCCGGACACAGCCGCGCCCAAAAATAACCGCCCGAAGGCCGGGGTGCCAAGTTCGTCTAGCGGAAAAAGGCCACAAAAACGGGTGGGCTATAGCCTTGGGGGGTGGGGCTGGCCATCTTCGTCCGCCGGACTCGGAATGGCGCGAGACTTTGCGAGCGGCCTCCGTGTGACAAAAGTAGGCCCCAGGCACAGCCTCGTCCAAAAATAACCGCCCGAAGGCCGGGGCGCCAAGTTCGTCCAGCGGAAAAAGGCCACAAAAACGGGTGGGCTATAGCCTTGGGGGGTGGGGCTGGCCATATTCGTCCGCCGGACTCGGAATGGCGCGAGACTTTGCGAGCGGCCTCCGTGTGCCAAAAGTAGGCCCCAGGCATAGCCTCGCCCAAAAATAACCGCCCGAAGGCCGGGGCGCCAAGTTCGTCCAGCGGAAAAAGGCCACAAAAACGGGTGGGCTATAGCCTTGGGGGGTGGGGCTGGCCCACTTCGTCCGCCGGACTCGGAATGGCGCGACACTTTGCGAGCGGCCTCCGTGTGCCAAAAATAGGCCCCGGGCACAGCCGCACCCAAAAATAACGCCCGAAGGCCGGGGCGCCAAGTTCGTCCAGCGGAAAAAGGCCACAAAAACGGGTGGGCTATAGCCTTGGGGGGTGGGGCTGGCCATATTCGTCCGCCGGACTCGGAATGGCGCGAGACTTTGCGAGCGGCCTCCGTGTGCCAAAAATAGGCTCCAGGCACATACGCGCCCAAAAATAACCGCCCGAAGGGCGGGGTGCCAAGTTCGTCCAGCGGAAAAAGGCCACAAAAACGGGTGGGCTATAGCCTTGGGGGGTGGGGCTGGCCATATTCGTCCGCCGGACTCGGAATGGCGCGAGACTTTGCGAGCGGCCTCCGTGTGCCAAAAGTAGGCCCCAGGCACAGCCTCGCCCAAAAATAACCGCCCGAAGGCCGGGGCGCCAAGTTCGTCCAGCGGAAAAAGGCCACAAAAACGGGTGGGCTATAGCCTTGGGGGGTGGGGCTGGCCCACTTCGTCCGCCGGACTCGGAATGGCGCGACACTTTGCGAGCGGCCTCCGTGTGCCAAAAATAGGCCCCGGGCACAGCCGCACCCAAAAATAACGCCCGAAGGCCGGGGCGCCAAGTTCGTCCAGCGGAAAAAGGCCACAAAAACGGGTGGGCTATAGCCTTGGGGGGTGGGGCTGGTCAACTTCGTCCGCCGGACTCGGAATGGCGCGAGACTTTGTGAGCGGCCTCCGTGTGCCAAAAATAGGCCCCGGGCACATACGCGCCCAAAAATAACCGCCCGAAGGCCGGGGTGCCAAGTTCGTCCAGCGGAAAAAGGTCACAAAAACGGGTGGGCTATAGCCTTGGGGGGTGGGGCTGGCCATATTCGTCCGCCGGACTCGGAATGGCGCGAGACTTTGCGAGCGGCCTCCGTGTGCCAAAAATAGGCTCCAGGCACAGCCTCGCCCAAAAATAACCGCCCGAAGGCCGGGGCGCCAAGTTCGTCCAGCGGAAAAAGGCCACAAAAACGGGTGGGCTATAGCCTTGGGGGGTGGGGCTGGCCAACTTCGTCCGCCGGACTCGGAATGGCGCGAGACTTTGCGAGCGGCCTCCGTGTGCCAAAAATAGGCCCCGGGCACAGCCGCGCCCAAAAATAACCGCCCGAAGGCCGGGGCGCCAAGTTCGTCCAGCGGAAAAAGGCCACAAAAACGGGTGGGCTATAGCCTTGGGGGGTGGGGCTGGCCAACTTCGTCCGCCGGACTCGGAATGGCGCGAGACTTTGTGAGCGGCCTCCGTGTGCCAAAAATAGGCCCCGGGCACATACGCGCCCAAAAATAACCGCCCGAAGGCCGGGGCGCCACGTTCGTCCAGCGGAAAAAGGCCACAAAACCGGGTGGGCTATAGCCTGGGGGGGTGGGGCTGGCCATATTCGTCCGCCGGACTCGGAATGGCGCGAGACTTTGCGAGCGGCCTCCGTGTGCCAAAAATAGGCTCCAGGCACATACGCGCCCAAAAATAACCGCCCGAAGGGCGGGGTGCCAAGTTCGTCCAGCGGAAAAAGGCCACAAAAACGGGTGGGCTATAGCCTTGGGGGGTGGGGCTGGCCATATTCGTCCGCCGGACTCGGAATGGCGCGAGACTTTGCGAGCGGCCTCCGTGTGCCAAAAATAGGCCCCGGGCACAGCCGCACCCAAAAATAACGCCCGAAGGCCGGGGCGCCAAGTTCGTCCAGCGGAAAAAGGCCACAAAAACGGGTGGGCTATAGCCTTGGGGGGTGGGGCTGGTCAACTTCGTCCGCCGGACTCGGAATGGCGCGAGACTTTGTGAGCGGCCTCCGTGTGCCAAAAATAGGCCCCGGGCACATACGCGCCCAAAAATAACCGCCCGAAGGCCGGGGTGCCAAGTTCGTCCAGCGGAAAAAGGTCACAAAAACGGGTGGGCTATAGCCTTGGGGGGTGGGGCTGGCCATATTCGTCCGCCGGACTCGGAATGGCGCGAGACTTTGTGAGCGGCCTCCGTGTGCCAAAAATAGGCCCCGGGCACATACGCGCCCAAAAATAACCGCCCGAAGGCCGGGGTGCCAAGTTCGTCCAGCGGAAAAAGGTCACAAAAACGGGTGGGCTATAGCCTTGGGGGGTGGGGCTGGCCATATTCGTCCGCCGGACTCGGAATGGCGCGAGACTTTGCGAGCGGCCTCCGTGTGCCAAAAATAGGCTCCAGGCACAGCCTCGCCCAAAAATAACCGCCCGAAGGCCGGGGCGCCAAGTTCGTCCAGCGGAAAAAGGCCACAAACCCGGGTGGGCTATAGCCTTGGGGGGTGGGGCTGGCCAACTTCGTCCGCCGGACTCGGAATGGCGCGAGACTTTGCTAGCGGCCTCCGTGTGCCAAAAATAGGCCCCGGGCACAGACGCGCCCAAAAATAACCGCCCGAAGGCCGGGGTGCCAAGTTCGTCCAGCGGAAAAAGGCCACAAAAACGGGTGGGCTATAGCCTTGGGGGGTGGGGCTGGCCAACTTCGTCCGCCGGACTCGGAATGGCGCGAGACATTGTGAGCTGCCTCCGTGTGCCAAAAATAGGCCCCGGGCACAGCCGCGCCCAAACATAACCGCCCGAAGGTCGGGGCGCCAAGTTCGTCCAGCGGAAAATGGCCACAAAAACGGGTGGGCTATAGCCTTGGGGTGTGGGGCTGGCCAACTTCGTCCGGCGGACTCGGAATGGTGCGAGACTTTGCGAGCGGCCTCCGTGTGCCGAAAATAGGCTCCGGGCACAGCCGCGCCCAAAAATAACCGCCCGAAGGCCAGGGCGCCAAGTTCGTCCAGCGGAAAAAAGCCATAAAAATGGGTGGGCTATAGCCTTGGGGGGTGGGGCTGGCCAACTTCGTCCGCCGGACTCGGTATGGCGCGAGACTTTGCGAGCGGCCTCCGTGTGCCAAAAATAGGCCCCGGACACAGCCGCGCCCAAAAATAACCGCCCGAAGGCCGGGGTGCCAAGTTCGTCCAGCGGAAAAAGGCCACAAAAACGGGTGGGCTATAGCCTTGGGGGGTGGGGCTGGCCATCTTCGTCCGCCGGACTCGGAATGGCGCGAGACTTTGCGAGCGGCCTCCGTGTGCCAAAAATAGGCCCCGGGCACAGCCTCGCCCAAAAATAATCACCCAAAGGCCGGGGCGCCAAGTTCGTCCAGCGGAAAAAGGCCACAAAAACGGGTGGGCTATAGCCTTGGGGGGTGGGGCTGGCCAACTCCGTCCGCCGGACTTGGAATGGCGTGAGACTTTGCGAGCGGAACCGTGTGCCAAAAATAGGCCCCGGGCACAGCCGCGCCCAAAAATAAGCGCCCGAAGGCCGGGGCGCCAAGTTCGTCCAGCGGAAAATGGCCACAAAAACGGGTGGGCTATAGCCTTGGGGGGTGGGGCTGGCCAAGTTCGTCCGCCGGACTCGGAATGGCGCGAGAATTTGCGAGCGGCCTCCGTGTGCTAAAAATAGGCCCCGGGCTCAGCCGCGCCCAAAAATAACCGCCCGAAGGCCGGGGCGCCAAGTTCGTCCAGCGGAAAAATGGCCAAAAAACGGGTGGGCTATAGCCTTGGGGGGAGGGGCTGGCCGACTTCGTCCGCCGGACTTGGAATGGGGCGAGACTTTGCGAGCGGCCTCCGCGTGCCAAAAATATGGCGCGGGCAGAGCCGCGCAAAAAATAACCCCCCGAACGTAGGCGCGCCCAAACCCCCCAGCTGAAAAATGGCCAAAAAACGGGTGGGCTATAGCCTTGGGGGGAGGGACTGGCCAACTTCGTCCGCCGGACTCGGAATGGGGCGAGACCTTGCGAGCGGCCTCTGCGTGCCAAAAAATGGCCGCGGGTTCAGCCGCGGCCAAAAATGACCCCCCGAAGGTCGGCGCGCCCAAACCCCCCAGCGGAAAAATGGCCAAAAAACGGGTGGGCTATAGCCTTCGGGGGAGGGGCTGGCCAACTTCGTCCGCCGGACTCGGATTGGGGCGAGACTTTGCGAGCAGCCTCCGCATGCCAAAAATAGGCTGTGGGCACAGCCGTGCCAAAAAATTAACCCCCAAAGGCCGGGGCGCAAAGTTCATCAAGCGGAAAAATGGCCAAAAAACGGGTGGGCTATAGCCTTGGGGGGAGGGGCTGGCCAACTTCGTCCGCCGGACTCAGAATGGGGCGAGACTTTGTGAGCGGCCTCCGCATACCAAAAATAGGCCGCGGGCACAGCCGCGCCCAAAAATAACCCCTCGAAGGCCGGGGCGCCAAGTTCGTCCAGCGGAAAAATGGCCAAAAAACGGGTGGGCTATAGCCTTGGGGGAAGGGGCTGGCCAACTTCGTCCGCCGGACTCAGAATGGGGCGAGACTTTGTGAGCGGCCTCCGCATACCAAAAATAGGCCGCGGGCACAGCCGCGCCCAAAAATAACCCCTCGAAGGCCGGGGCGCCAAGTTCGTCCAGCGGATAAATGGCCAAAAAACGGGTGGGCTATAGCCTGGGGGGGAGGGGCTGGCCAACTTCGTCCGCCGGACTCGGAATGGGGCGAGACTTTTCGAGCGGCCTCTGCGTGCCAAAAATAGGCCGCGGGCACAGCCGCGCCTAAAAATAACCACCCGAAGGCCGGGGAGCCAAGTTCGTCCAGCGGAAAAATGGCCTAAAAACGGGTGGGCTATAGCCTTGGGGGGAGGGGCTGGCCAACTTCGTCTGCCGGACTAGGAATAGGGCGAGACTTTTCGAGCGGCCTCTGCGTGTAAAAATAGGCCGCGGGCACAGCCGCGCCTAAAAATAACCACCCGAAGGCCGGGGAGCCAAGTTCGTCCAGCGGAAAAATGGCCAAAAAACGGGTGGGCTATAGCCTTGGGGGGTGGGGCTGGCCAACTTCGTCTGCCGGACTCGGAATGGCGCGAGACTTTGCGAGGCACCTCCGTGTGCCAAAAATTGGCCGCGGGCACAGCCGCGTCCAAAAATACCCGCCCGAAGGCCGGGGCGCCAAGTTCGTCCATCGGAAAAAGGACACAAAAACGGGTGGGCTATAGCGTTGGGGGTTGGGGCTGGCCCACTAAGTCCGCCGGACTCGGAATGGCGCGAGACTTTACGAGGCACCTCCGTTTGCCAAAAATAGGCCGCGGGCACAGCCGCGCCCAAAAATACCTGCCCGAAGGCCGGGGCGCCAAGTTTGTCCAGCGGAAAAAGGCCACAAAAACGGGTGGGCTATAGCCTTGGGGGGTGGGGCTGGCCAACTTCGTCCGCCGGACTCGGAATGGCGCGAGACTTTGCGTGGCGTCTCCGTGTGCCAAAAAATAGGCCGCGGGTGCAGCCGCGCCCAAAAATACCTGCCCGAAGGCCGGGGCGCCAAGTTCGTCCAGCGGAAAAAGGCCACAAAAACGGGTGGGCTATAGCCTTGGGGGGTGGGGCTGGCCAACTTCGTCCGCCGGACTCGGAATGGCACGAGACTTTGCGAGGCACCTCCGTGTCCCAAAAATAGGCCGCGGGCACAGCCGCGCCCAAAAATACCCGCCCGAAGGCCGGGGCGCCAAGTTCGTCCAGCGGAAAAAGGCCACAAAAACGGGTGGGCTATAGCCTTGGGGGGTGGGGCTGGCCCACTTCGTCCGCCAGACTCGGAATGGCGCGAGAATTTTCGAGGCACCTCCGTGTCCCAAAAATAGGCCGCGGGCACAGCCGCGTCCAAAAATACCAGTCCGAAGGACGGGGCACCAAGTTCGTCCAGCGGAAAAAGGCCACAAAAACGGGTGGGCTATAGCTTTGGGGGGTGGGGCTGGCCAACTTCGTCTGCCGGACTCGGAATGGCGCGAGACTTTGCGAGGCGCCTCCGTGTGCCAAAAATTGGCCGCGGGCACAGCCGCGCCCAAAAATACGCGCCAAAGGCCGGGGCGCCAAGTTCGTCCAGCGGAAAAAGGCCACAAAAACGGGTGGGCTATAGCCTTGGGGGGTGGGGCTGGCCAACTTCGTCCGCCGGACTCAGAATGGCGCGAGACTTTGCGCGGCGTCTCCGTGTGCCAAAAAATAGGCCGCGGGCGCAGCCGCGCCCAAAAATACCCGCCCGAAGGCCGGGGCGCCAAATCGTCCAGCGGAAAAAGGCCACAAAAACGGGTGGGCTATAGCCTTGGGGGGTGGGGCTGGCCAACTTCGTCCGCCGGACTCGGAATGGTGCGAGACTTTGTGAGGCGCCTCAGTGTGACAAAACTAGGCCGCGGGCACAGCCGCATCCAAAAATACCCCCCCAAAGGCCGGGGCGCCAAGTTCGTCCAGCGGAAAAAGGCCACAAAAACGGGTGGGCTATAGCCTTGGGGGGTGGGGCTGGCCCACTTCGTCCGCCGTACTCGGAATGGCGCGAGAATTTTCGAGGCACCTCCGTGTGCCAAAAAAAGGCCGCAGGCACGACCGCGCCCAAAAATACCAGTCCGAAGGACGGGGCACCAAGTTCGTCCAGCGGAAAAAGGCCACAAAAACGGGTGGGCTATAGCCTTGGGGGGTGGGGCTGGCCCACTTCGTCCGCCGTACTCGGAATGGCGCGAGACTTTGCGAGGCACCTCCGTGTCCCAAAAATAGGCCGCGGGCACAGCCGCGGCCAAAAATACCCGCCTGAAGGCCGGGGCGCCAAGTTCGTCCAGCGGAAAAAGGCCACAAAAACGGGTGGGCTATAGCCTTGGGGGGTGGGGCTGGCCAACTTCGTCCGCCGGACTCGGAATGGCGCGAGACTTTGTGAGGTGCCTCCGTGTGCCAAAAATAGGCCGCGGGCACAGCCGCGCCCAAAAATACCCGCCCGAAGGCCGGGGCGCCAAATCGTCCAGCGGAAAAAGGCCACAAAAACGGGTGGGCTATAGCCTTGGGGGGTGGGGCTGGCCATCTTCGTCCGCCGGACTCGGAATGGCGCGAGACTTTGTGAGGTGCCTCCGTGTGCCAAAACTAGGCCGCGGGCACAGCCGTGTCCAAAAATACCCCCCCAAAGGCCGGGGCGCCAAGTTCGTCCAGCGGAAAAAGGCCACAAAAACGGGTGGGCTATAGCCTTGGGGGGTGGGGCTGGCCCACTTCGTCCGCCGTACTCGGAATGGCGCGAGAATTTTTGAGGCACCTCCGTGTGCCAAAAAAAGGCCGCGGGCACGGCCGCGCCCAAAAATACCAGTCCGAAGGACGGGGCACCAAGTTCGTCCAGCGGAAAAACGCCACAAAAACGGGTGGGCTATAGCCTTGGGGGGTGGGGCTGGCCCACTTCGTCCGCCGTACTCGGAATGGCGCGAGACTTTGAGAGGCGCCTCCGTGTACCAAAAATAGGCCGCGGGCACAGCCGCGCCCAAAAATACCCGCCCGAAGGCCGGGGCGCCAAGTTCGTCTAGCGGAAAAAGGTCACAAAAACGGGTGGGCTATAGCCTTGGGGGGCGGGGCTGGCCCACTTCGTCCGCCGGACTCGGAATGGCGCGAGACTTTGCGAGGCACCTCCGTGTCCCAAAAATAGGCCGCGGGCACAGCCGCGCCCAACAATACCCGCCCGCAGGCCGGGGCGCCAAGTTCGTCCAGCGGAAAAAGGCCACAAACCCGGGTGGGCTATAGCCTTGGGGGGTGGGGCTGGCCAACTTCGTCCGCCGGACTCGGAATGGCGCGAGACTTTGCGTGGCGTCTCCGTGTGCCAAAAACTATACCGCGGCCGCAGCCGCGCCCACAACTACCCGCCCGACGGCCGGGGCGCCAAAGTCGTCCAGCGGAACAAGGCCACAAAAACGGGTGGGCTATAGCCTTGGGGGGTGGGGCTGGCCAACTTCGTCCGCCGGACTCGGAATGGCGCGAGACTTTGTGAGGCGCCTCCGTGTGCCAAAACTAGGCCGCGGGCACAGCCGCGTCCAAAAATACCCCCCCAAAGGCCGGGGCCCCAGGTGCGTCGAGATGAGAATGGCCAAAATCCCGGGTGGGCTATAGCCTTGGGGGGTGGGGCTGGCCCACTTCGTCCGCCGTACTCGAATGGCGCGAGAATTTTGAGGCACCTCCGTGTGCCAAAAAGAGGCGCAGACACGGCCGCGCCAAAAAATACCAGTCCGAAGGATGGGGCACCAAGTTCGTCCCAACGGAAAAAGGCCACAAAACGGGTGGGCTATAGCCTTGGGGGTGGGGCTGGCCCACTGTCCGCCGTACTCGGAATGGCGCGAGACTTTGCGAGGCGCCTCCGTGTACCAAAAATAGGCCGCGGGCACAGCCGCGTCCAAAAATACCCGCCCGAAGGCCGGGGCGCCAAGTTCGTCCAGCGGAAAAAGGCCACAAAAACGGGTGGGCTATAGCCTTGGGGGGGGGGGCTGGCCCACTTCGTCCGCCGGACTCGGAATGGGGCGATACTTTGCGAGGCACCTCCGTGTCCCAAAAATAGGCCGCGGGCACAGCCGCGGCCAAAAATACCCGCCTGAAGGCCGGGGCGCCAAGTTCGTCCAGCGGAAAAAGGCCACAAAAACGGGTGGGCTATAGCCTTGGGGGGTGGGGCTGGCCAACTTCGTCCGCCGGACTCGGAATGGCGCGAGACTTTACGAGGCGCCTCTGTGTCCCAAAAATAGGCCGCGGGCACAGCCGCGCCCAAAAATACCCACCCGAAGGCCTGGGCGCCAAGTTCGTCCTGCGGAAAAAGGCCACAAAAACGGGTGGGCTATAGCCTTGGGGGGTGGGGCTGGCCCACTTCGTCCGCCGTACTCGGAATGGCGCGAGACTTTGCGAGTCACCTCCGTGTCCCAAAAATAGGCCGCGGGCACAGCTGCGGCCAAAAATACCCGCCTGAAGGCCGGGGCGCCAAGTTCGTCCAGTGGAAAAAGGCCACAAAAACGGGTGGGCTATAGCCTTGGGGGGTGGGGCTGGCCAACTTCGTCCGCCGGACTCGGAATGGCGCGAGACTTTGTGTGGTGTCTCCGTGTGCCAAAAAATAGGCCGCGGGCGCAACCGCGCTTCAAAAATACCCGCCCGAAGGCCTGGGCGCCAAGTTCGTCCAGCGGAAAAAGGCCACAAAAACGGGTGGGCTATAACCTTGGGGGGTGGGGCTGGCCATCTTCGTCCGCCGGACTCGGAATGGCGCGAGACTTTGTGAGGCACCTCCGTGTGCCAAAACTAGGCCGCGGGAACAGCCGCGTCCAAAAATACCCCCCCAAAGGCCGGGGCGCCAAGTTCGTCCAGCGGAAAAAGGCCACAAAAACGGGTGGGCTATAGCCTTGGGGGGTGGGGCTGGCCCACTTCGTCCGCCGTACTCGGAATGGCGCGAGAATTTTCGAGGCACCTCCGTGTGCCAAAAAAAGGCCGCGGGCACGGCCGCGCCCAAAAATACCAGTCCGAAGGACGGGGCACCAAGTTCGTCCAGCGGAAAAAGGCCACAAAAACGGGTGGGCTATAGCCTTGGGGGGTGGGGCTGGCCCACTTCGTCCGCCGTACTCGGAATGGCGCGAGACTTTGAGAGGCGCCTCCGTGTACCAAAAATAGGCCGCGGGCACGGCCGCGCCCAAAAATACCCGCCCGAAGGCCGGGGCGCCAAGTTCGTCTAGCGGAAAAAGGTCACAAAAACGGGTGGGCTATAGCCTTGGGGGGTGGGGCTGGCCAACTTCGTCCGCCGGACTCGGAATGGCGCGAGACTTTGCGTGGCGTCTCCGTGTGCCAAAAACTATACCGCAGGCGCAGCCGCGCCCAAAAATACCCGCCCGAAGGCCGGGGCGCCAAATCGTCCAGCGGAAAAAGGCCACAAAAACGGGTGGGCTATAGCCTTGGGGGGTGGGGCTGGCCAACTTCGTCCGCCGGACTCGGAATGGCGCGAGACTTTGCGTGGCGTCTCCGTGTGCCAAAAACTATACCGCGGGCACAGCCGCGCCCAAAAATACCCGCCCGAAGGCCGGGGCGCCAAATCGTCCAGCGGAAAAAGGCCACAAAAACGGGTGGGCTATAGCCTTGGGGGGTGGGGCTGGCCCAACTCGTCCCGCCGGACTCGGAATGGCGCGAGACTTTGAGAGGCGCCTCCTTGTGCCAAAACTAGGCCAACGGCACAGCCGCGTCCCAAAAATACCCCCCAAAGGCCGGCGCGCCAATTTCGTCCAGCGGAAAAAGGCCACAAAAACGGGTGGGCTATAGCCTTGGGGGGTGGGGCTGGCCCACTTCGTCCGCCGTACTCGGAATGGCGCGAGAATTTTCGAGGCACCTCCGTGTGCCAAAAAGAGGCCGCGGGCACGGCCGCGCCCAAAAATACCAGTCCGAAGGATGGGGCACCAAGTTCGTCCAACGGAAAAAGGCCACAAAAACGGGTGGGCTATAGCCTTGGGGGGTGGGGCTGGCCCACTTCGTCCGCCGTACTCGGAATGGCGCGAGACTTTGTGAGGCGCCTCCGTGTACCAAAAATAGGCCGCGGGCACAGCCGCGCCCAAAAATACCCGCCCGAAGGCCGGGGCGCCAAGTTCGTCCAGCGGAAAAAGGCCACAAAAACGGGTGGGCTATAGCCTTGGGGGGTGGTGCTGGCCCACTTCGTCCGCCGGACTCGGAATGGGGCGATACTTTGCGAGGCACCTCCGTGTCCCAAAAATAGGCCGCGGGCACAGCCGCGCCCAAAAATACCCACCCGAAGGCCTGGGCGCCAAGTTCGTCCTGCGGAAAAAGGCCACAAAAACGGGTGGGCTATAGCCTTGGGGGGTGGGGCTGGCCCACTTCGTCCGCCGTACTCGGAATGGCGCGAGACTTTGCGAGGCACCTCCGTCTCCCAAAAATAGGCCGCGGGCACAGCCGCGGCCAAAAATACCCGCCTGAAGGCCGGGGCGCCAAGTTCGTCCAGTGGAAAAAGGCCACAAAAACGGGTGGGCTATAGCCTTGGGGGGTGGGGCTGGCCAACTTCGTCCGCCGGACTCGGAATGGCGCGAGACTTTGTGTGGTGTCTCCGTGTGCCAAAAATAGGCACAGGCGCAGCCGCGCCCAAAAATACCGCCAAGGCCGGGCCGCCACATCGTCCAGCGGCAAAAGGCCACAACAACGGGTGGGCTATAGCCTTGGGGGGGGGGGCTGGCCATCGTCGTCCGCCGGACTCGGAATGGCGCGAGACATTGTGAGGCACCGCCGTGTGCCAAAACTAGGCCGTGGGCACAGCCTCGTCCAAAAATACCCCCCCAAAGGCCGGGCCGCCAAGTTCTTCCACCGGAAAAAGGCCACAAAAACGGGTGGGCTATAGCCTTGGGGGGTGGGGCTGGCCCTTCCAAGTCCGCCGTACTCGGAATGGCGCGAGAATTTTCGAGGCACCTCCGTGTGCCAAAAAAGGCACGGCCGCGCCTAAAAATACCAGTCCGAAGGACGGGGCACAAGTTCGTCCCAGCGGAAAACGCCACAAAAGCGGGTGGGCTATAGCCTTGGGGTTTGTGGCTGGCCCACTTCGTCCGCCGTACTCGGAATGGAGCGAGACATTTCGAGGCGCCTCCGTGTACAAAAAATAGGCCGAGTGCACAGCCGCGCCCAAAAATACCCGCCCGAAGGCCGGGGCGCCAAGTTCGACTAGCGGAAAAAGGTCACAAAACCGGGTGGGCTATAGCCTTGGGGGGTGGGGCTGGCCAACTACATCCGCGGACTCGGAATGGCGCGAGACTTTGCGTGGCGTCTCCGTGTGCCAAAAACTATACTGCGGGCGCAGCCGCGCCAAAATACCCGCCCGAAGGCCGGGCGCCAAATCGTCCAGCGGAAAAAGGCCACAAAACGGGTGGGCTATAGCCTTGGGGGTGGGGCTGGCCAACTTTCGTCCGCCTCGGACTCGGAATGGCGCGAGTCTTTGCGTTTCGTCTCCGTGTGCCAAAAACTATACCGCGGGCGCAGCCGCGCCCAAAAATACCCGCCCGAAGGCCGGGGCGCCAAATCGTCCAGCGGAAAAAGGCCACAAAAACGGGTGGGCTATAGCCTTGGGGGGTGGGGCTGGCCAACTTCGTCCGCCGGACTCGGAATGGCGCGAGACTTTGTGAGGCGCCTCCGTGTGCCAAAACTAGGCCGCGGGCACAGCCGCGTCCAAAAATACCCCCCCAAAGGCCGGGGCGCCAAGTTCGTCCAGCGGAAAAAGGCCACAAAAACGGGTGGGCTATAGCCTTGGGGGGTGGGGCTGGCCCACTTCGTCCGCCGTACTCGGAATGGCGCGAGAATTTTCGAGGCACCTCCGTGTGCCAAAAAGAGGCCGCGGGCACGGCCGCGCCCAAAAATACCAGTCCGAAGGATGGGGCACCAAGTTCGTCCAACGGAAAAAGGCCACAAAAACGGGTGGGCTATAGCCTTGGGGGGTGGGGCCGGCCCACTTCGTCCGCCGTACTCGGAATGGCGCGAGACTTTGCGAGGCGCCTCCGTGTACCAAAAATAGGCCGCGGGCACAGCCGCGCCCAAAAATACCCGCCCGAAGGCCGGGGCGCCAAGTTCGTCCAGCGGAAAAAGGCCACAAAAACGGGTGGGCTATAGCCTTGGGGGGTGGGGCTGGCCAACTTCGTCCGCCGGACTCGGAATAGCGCGAGACTTTACGAGGCGCCTCCGTGTCCCAAAAATAGGCCGCGGGCACAGCCGCGCCCAAAAATACCCACCCGAAGGCCGGGGCGCCAAGTTCGTCCTGCGGAAAAAGGCCACAAAAACGGGTGGGCTATAGCCTTGGGGGGTGGGGCTGGCCAACTTCGTCCGCCGGACTCGGAATGGCGCGAGACATTACGAGGCGCCTCCGTGTCCCAAAAATAGGCCGCGGGCACAGCAGCACTCAAAAATACCCGCCCGAAGGCCGGGGCGCCAAGTTCGTCGAGCGGAAAAAGGCCACAAAAACGGGTGGGCTATAGCCTTGGGGGGTGGGGCCGGCCAACTTCGTCCGCCGGGCTCGGAATGGCGCGAGAGTTTGCGAGGCACCTCCGTGTGCCAAAAATAGGCCACGGGCAACGCCGTGCCCAAAAATACCTGCCCGAAGGCCGGGGCGCCAAGTTCGTCCAGCGGAAAAAGGCCACAAAAACGGGCGGGCTATAGCCTTGGGGGGTGGGGCT
>JAUJEF010000535.1:27500-46517 GCA_030444885.1 Citrus sp. QX-2021 | reverse complement strand
ATCTCTTTCTTCTTCATCTTCTTCTTCTTCTTCTTCTTCTTCTTTTCACCATTGGCATTTGGTTTTGGTTCTTCTTCTACTTGTTCTTTATTTAATTTCTCTATTTCCTTTTGCTCTGAACACATTCATTTGTGTTTTAATAATTAGTTCACATCTAGGCAGCGGGCATCCCTCAACCGTAAAATCATACAGATCGAGGCAATACACGAGATCGAGTAGGGCATCAACTTGTATAAACAAAGAACTAAATAATCAAAAACAAAAACTCACCGAGCTTGTTGAGGAACCGTTTGCCGTTGATGTGCTTCCATATATGTTCTTCATTTTTGTTGACTGTATCACCAGTTAGCTTACATATCAATTTTGCACTGGTAATCAGACAAATTGAAATAATATCAACACTTAATTGCATTAATAAAACACCCACATTCACTTTGATGGCAACAGAGACAAAACTTTTATTTCGTGATAGATTATAAACTATTCAATATTTAAAGACCGAACAGCCAACCATCGCACTGTAAAAATTGGATAGGTTCGATCTATGGTCATTGGTCCTCCTAAAAAGATCTACTAAATTCATTGAGTTGTTCCAAAGAATCAAAACGGCCGGTTATTAATGGAATTCCTTGCCGGCTCTCTGTAAAATACTCGTTTGGCCGGGGCTTCCAAACACATCATAAGCTAACCCCGTGTGCTGACGAATAACCAACCCGCAATGAATAGGTAAGGAATAGTAATGATATGAATGACCCAGTATCGAATACTGGTAATAATATCAGCAAAAGAACGTTCTCCTGTGCTTCCAGACATGCCGAGCTCCACATATTCTTGTACAGTCAAAGGGCGATCGATTCCGTAAAAGATATCAGTAAATGAAATGGAAATTCACTGAATTTGAATCTTTGTGAGATCGTCAATATAGTACCGAGGGTATTTTTAGAATATACCGAATCAGTATAGCTATCCTTCTTCTGACACAGCAACGCAATTTCAATTGGTAGCGAAAGGCAGTGCTAGAAAATTTCTTTCTTCTTTTCTTCTTGCTAGTCGATGTATAACTATGTACTATTCGTACTATTCAATAGAAAATTTCAATAGAAATTCCTAAAATTTCTGTAGTCTGCGGGTTCTTTTGTCTCCATTTCCATGCTTGTCTTCGGACTCGAAATTCAAAATAAAGGAAAATGCGAATCCTACGGATTGTTTTCTAATAATTCATGATGAAGATTATCATATTTCCCCATTTCAATTCGATATGAGATCTACAAATCTCCTTTTCGTAGATGTAGAATTTTTTGTTGTAATTCTCCTCCTTTTTTTTTTTTTTCAAGGAATTGGTTAGTTGTCCAAAAACAAGTAACGGCGGGAGATAGGATTCGATAAAAATAACAGAACGCGAAAAATGCCTAAAATAATTCTAATAATCTAGATTTGTCATGCCCGCGTTGTTGTATTAGACCCAAGGGTTCTTTCTTGACCTACCTACAACGCGTGGGCTTTATCCTTTATAGATAATATGGAAAGACAAAATAGAAAATCTATAAAGGAAAAGATAATAGGAGTTCTTACTTAGTTTTAGAATCGAATTGAACCGAAATCAAAATTTTATTTTTTGAGTGATCTGATTGTGTGATACCTTTTTTCTTCTCATTTGAGATATTATGGGAATGAACCCACCGCTGAACCTAATGAGTTAAAAATATAAAGTAAATAAAATAAAGTAAAAAAGAAATAAAAAAGAAAAAAGTAAAGCAAAGGTTATTTAAAGTATTAAAGTAAAGAAAAAAGTATTATAAGGTGGTCACTCTTTAGTCGAAAATGTATTTGATACAATAAAAAAGAAAAAATTAAAATACAAAATAGAAGCGATTCCTCAAAGTTACATGGCATAGTTTTTAGTATTTTTTTAATATTAGTTGATTCAAGAGTTGCCCACTCAATCTGTTGATTCGGAATCGTGGGATGGGTCGCTGTAAAAGACGATGAATTGGTTTCTTTTTCTATCCCTGCCACTCATTTTTGTTAGTACCTTCTAGAATACTTGACGAATCAAAACTTTCAATTGAAGGTATTCTTTCAATGGGTAGAGCATTTTTGCTTATCTTCGTATCGTCCAAAAGTGGAAACTTAGTGAAGTGCTTTATAAACATATGTATAAAAAGAACATATTTCCTTTAGCTCTGTCATGCCTACTATAACTAGTTATTTTGGTTTTCTACTAGCGGCTTTAACTATAACCTCGGCTCTATTTATTGGTCTGAGTAAGATAGGACTTATTTGAAATTAATTGAATGAATAATTCATAAAAAGAAACCCTTCTGTGGTATTCCACATATTGTCTAGTTCCTTACCGTACCACGTTAATTACCAATTATTGGTTATTGAGATTCCTAGGCAAGGCGGATTAATATTTAGGAATAGATATTACCTCTCTTTTTAACCTTTCAAATTCAAAAAAATAAAATAAAATAAAATTCAAATGATTGAAGTCTTTCTATTTGGAATCGTCTTAGGTCTAATTCCTATTACTTTGGCTGGATTATTCGTAACCGCCTATTTACAATACAGACGTGGTGATCAGTTGGACCTTTGATTAATTAACATCTCTTTTTTTAACTGACCCCTCCCTTCTTTAATTTAATCCGAGGGGGAGGTCAGGGTCAAATTCAAATTGCTGTTCAATTATTTCAGTTCAGTGTGTATGGTTTTAGATCTAAGACGACAAGAGCGGAATCACGCTCTGTAGGATTTGAACCTACGACATTGGGTTTTGGAGACCCACGTTCTACCGAACTGAACTAAGAGCGCTTTCTTATCACAACGAAAAAGGCTGGAAATAAGGAGATTCTCTTTTTTTACCCCAACAATTCTTGTATGTGTATACTATCATATATCATAAAATAGAAATTTATGTATGTCAAAATGAAATCGATCGAAAAAAAAAAAAAAAAAGATCTCGCGTTACTGCTGCTCTGAGCGGTAATTGGTAGGGATGACAGGATTTGAACCCGTGACATTTTGTACCCAAAACAAACGCGCTACCAAGCTGCGCTACATCCCTTTCAATTGGCCTACAATATCATTGTAAAGAATCCCTGTCTTGTTTTCCACATCCTTATTTTTTATTCCCTCTAGTGATATGCAAAATGGATCTTGCCTTTTCTTGTTTTTGGTCTCATATCATATACCATATAATAATAATTTATTATTATTTTTCTTGGGAATTCATGCAGTGTAAAGTGACCCATTTTCTGTTTTAAAAAAAAAAAAGAAAATCAAATCTTATATACCGAATCATTGCGCATTTCAATTTGAATTAGGGATTCCGCGCACAAATACAAGTGGGCCTTTAACTACATATACATCTCTTACCATAATATATTCCAATAGGGAATACAAAAACAAAAAAGAAGGAGGATTTTCAATGCGAGATCTAAAAACATATCTTTCCGTGGCACCGGTACTAAGTACTCTATGGTTCGGGTCTTTAGCAGGGTTATTGATAGAAATCAACCGTTTATTCCCGACGCAATGACATTTACTTTTTTTTCATTCTAGTTATTGAACTGGAACGGGGTGAAGAAGATTCGAGCTAGAATCAAATATTTGTGACTAATATCTCTTTCCACTCTTTTGGTTTTTTTTTTTTTGAATTATAAAGTAGGAAAGAAAAAGAAAGAAAAAGGTGGCTTCAACCTCAGCGAAACCCGGGTTCAGGCTCCGATTAAATTAATTATTAATTATCCAGTTAAAAGCAAATAGACAGGTAAAAGAAAACGGAAATCGAAATATGGCTAGGGTAAGAGTATCCTCCACTACAAGATCCTTAAATGAAATACTGGACTGCGATTTAGCAATATAGTTAGAAATTCTTGTATTACTTATTATTTTTTATTTTTATTTCCTATTTATTTACTATATTGATTGCAATAAAATCTTTATTTCATAAGTTTTTTTTGAGTGGTTAGCAACTTCTATTTTTTTGTCCCGTGCTTCTTATTCGTTGCGGGTCGGAAAATAGAAAAGTTGGGTGAATCAAAAACCCCAAGGAGGTTCATGGCCAAGGGTAAAGAGGTCCGAGTAAGGGTTATTTTGGAATGTACTAGTTGTGTTCGAAACGGTGTTAATAAGGAATCAAGGGGTATTTCCAGATATATTACTCAAAAGAATCGACACAATACACCCAGTCGATTGGAATTGAGAAAATTCTGTCCCTATTGTTACAAGCATACACTTCATGGGGAGATAAAAAAATAGATAGAGTCAAGCCGCGTGCTTTTGTGTCACCCTTCCAAGGGACATGAAAAACTAATCTAGATATATATCTAGATTATTTCATATATTTTAATAAAAACAAATAAATAAATCTAGACAAACCAAATCCTATAATTGATTCTATAAATCATTTTTTGATTTCATCGAAATGGGATTTTAGGGATAAGGAATAAACAAATTATGGATAAAACCAAGCGACTCTTTCTTAAATCCAAGCGATCTTTTCGTAGGCGTTTGCCCCCGATCCAATCGGGGATCGAATTGATTATAGAAACATGACTTTAATTAGTCGATTTCTTAGTGAACAAGGAAAAATATTATCTAGACGGGTGAATAGATTGACCTTAAAAGAACAACGATTAATTACTATTGCTATAAAACAAGCTCGTATTTTATCTTCGTTACCTTTTCTTAATAATGAGAAACAATTTGAAAGAAGTGGGTTGACCGCTAGACCTCCCGGTCTTAGAACCAGAAAAAAATAGGCTTACTCTTCAATTAAATAAAAATTCCAATCCGAACTCAAACACAGATGGATGTTTTGTTCAAAAAATCTGTGAAGCAGCCGTGCCGTAAGAAAAAAAAAAAGAATTGGGAAAGAAGAAGAAAATCAATCTTTTTTTTTATTGAGCGTGTTCGCTCATTTTGACGATTTTATCATATTATTTCTACTCTACCTTCCTCTTACTGGAGTTCATTCTCCAGAGAACTCCGTTTAAAAATTATAATGGATTCCTTCCAATTTCCTTATTTTCTAATCTCATTGGAAATCATATAAAGACAATTCCTATTTGATATAGCTATTTGTGCAAGTATCTTACGATTAAGAACCAACTGCGCCTTATACAGATTGTATATTAATCTACTATAACTATAGGATACCAGATTTCCGCGAATTACTGCATTTATTCGGGTGATCCACAAACGACGAAAATCTCTTTTTTTCCTATCTCTATCGCGATGAGCCGAAACCAAAGCTCTTATTTTCTGTTGAGTAATTGTTCGGCTAAGTCGTGAATGAGCCCCGCGAAAGCTTGATACAAATAAACGCATTTTTGTTCTACGTCTCCGAGCTATATATCCTCGTCTAATTCTGGTCATTGAATAAATGAAACTTTGATGAATAACTAATTGATTTCCTTTCTTTCAGTTATTCTTTTCCCCTTTCCTAGTCTATTAATAACAAAACGGACTCTTCCAATTTATAAAATAAAAATTCCAATGGCTTTTGCTACTCTAACCTTCCCGACCACGCTTTTACCTTTTGTCGAGGCATTGGAAAGAAAATAGTAAAAAAAAACGAAAGTAGTAAATAGATAAAGAAATTGTGGGTTCCGTCGTCTCTATGATTACTTCTTAAACGGTGAGGCCCTCTCTATACACCGGAGCCACTTCCTTCATTTAATCAATTCTATTGGTAACTTGTACAGTTACCACTCTTCGGCTCTACCCATGAATTTTATAGTAATAGGTCTTTCATAACGAGATAGACCTTATACAGTAACGGTATTTAATTATGAAGATTGGTGGGGTAGCTGACCTTGTTAGTCCGTTCTTGCAAGAGTAGAAAGATAATCTTTCTGCTTTTTTATAGTATTTCCCCCGCTTAATGGATAACTATTTGTTACCAATGGGGAATTCTTTCTCACCTTAAATTAATTGCAAATTGAGGTGGTGGAATTTGCGCCAGTGGAAACCATAAATTTCATACACAATAGAAAGATATGATAGATCGATCTTTTTTTAGATAGTGAATGGAGTTCTTCTTCTTCTATTCTATCCGATTCACAGGTACTGATCATTGATACTTAAAAAAGGGTTTCTTTCTTTTGGTTTGTCTCAGCCCATGATTGAAACGAGTCGCACATACACCCTTGTACATGTTCCTCGGCGCTGAGGACATCCCCGCAGAGCGGGGGATTTGGTAACATTTCTGATTGGCTGTCTTGGGTTTCTAATAAGTTGTTTAATAGTTGGCATGCTGAATTATCCATTATGGGCTGGTTTAGATCGATCCTAACCGGATGATTATGAATTTCTTCTGTTTAATAGAATATTAAACCCTTAAGAAGTGACTGCTATGTTTTATCCAACCGCTACAAGATCAACAAGTCCATGAGCTTGGGCTTCTGTTGCTGACATAAAAGTATCCCTTTCCATGTCTTCGGATACAACCCATAAGGGCTTGCCCGATCTTTGTACATAAACCATTGTAAGGATTTCGCGCAGTCTCAGTAGTTCTTCCGTATCCAGGATAAATTCTCCCGTTTGTGCCCCATAAAAAGCGCCAATAGGTTGATGGATCATGACCCTGATGATATATTATAACATAATAAAAGGTTCCTCTATCTCGCACGATTCGGCGAGGGGAAGAGATAAAGAAAAAGATTGAATTGAACAACCGTACGGGCACTTTTTCGCATTGCATACGGCTCGCCAATGGAATTTTCTTTTTACCCTTCATCAAACAAGGATAAAAAGGGGGTTCTATTATACCCAGATGGGTAAATGACCCAATTACCACCCTTCTTTTTTTTTGAGGAGTTCAAAAATACTATGATGGCTCCGTTGCTTTATATATTTATTTCTTTTGTGATTCAGCAATCCCAAAGTTTCTTTTTTTTTTTTCAAATCAAAATAAAAAAAGAAATAAATCAAAAATAATCTTCTTTTTTTTATTTTCGTACTCTTTCATACCATAAATCTTGTGAATTGTTAATTGTTAAGAACCTTCCGGCGTGAAAAAGGTGTGTGGCGCTGCAATAGGCCTCCGATAGGTAAGATAAACTCGGAATACCCCTTCTTTATCTCATACTACTGCTTCGATACATAATCAAATATTTTGAAAAAAAAAAAAAAACACTAACAATTTTCATATCGAATTCGAAGTGCCATGCTATTATTACTTAATATTAAGAATTCATATGGCGAAGGCATAGTCTTCTTTTTTCTCTCAAATAAAAAACTCATTGGCGCCAAGCGTGAGGGAATGCTAGACGTTTGGTACTTGCTCCGGCGGCCAGGAGAAAAGACCCCATGGAGGCGGCCAATCCCATGCATATTGTCTGTACATCGGGTCGCACAAATTGCATAGTATCATAAATTGCTATCCCGGGTATTACCCATCCGCCAGGAGAGTTGATAAATAAATACAAATCCTTGGTCTCGTTCTCTATACTGAGATATACCATAATACCAATAAGTTGATTCGAGATATCGCTCTCAACCATTTGACCTAAAAAAAGTAATCTTTCTCGATAAAGTCGGTTGATTAGGATAAAACAGTATCCCTTCGGAGCCGTACAGGCATCTTTTGATGCATACGGTTCAACAAAACTTGCGAAAAACAAATCAATGTGTAGCTCCTAGCCCCTTTCCTTTCTTTTTCCTCGCTTCTATCGAGGGTCTTTTCTTCCGGTTTTCAAGAACGCTGAGTTTAGCCGGTTTCCTAGACCTATAATATTCTAATATAAAAAAGAAATTCACTAAACTTATCGAACTAACTTTTCATTGATGTATTTTTTCATCGAGATCCGATCCAAAAATCACGATGCCATTTTCTTGTTCCTGAATTGAATGGGCTTCTTCCATTTTTTTAGGTTTAGGCTCTACTCCGAGTAAGGATTCGCCCGATTTTGATTTGCACATATAGGACAAATGACCCCAATACCACGTCTCTTTTTTGCTATGACTTACCCCTTTTTTAATTCATTTCTTTCATGTCTTCCGCCAAATATTTGACATATTCATCATATTTAGCATTCCGTTGATTAACGTTTGAGATCGCTTTTCGAATAAAGGAATCGTTTATGATATAAGTAATAATCATAGATATATTACCAATTGGGTTTTTCTAAACGGAGCCTGGATACCTCATTTTATTGGTCCAGCCAAGACGACCATAAAATCGATTTCTTGCTAATATTAATCTGGATGCTTCCTCACGAAATAGATCTAATTGCACTTCATTGCATTTCACGCTACAAATTTTTGATAATTCAATCAATTTTTTGGGCGAAACAGAGGATATCTCGATCGGGGGAGAGAACGGGAAATCCCATATGACCCAATAGATCTGACAAGTCGCACTATATGTCAACCCAAGATGGATGCTTGTCCCGGGACTTCGATAAGGTACTTTTGGAACACCAATAGGCATAAAATGAAAGAAAAAAGAATTAAGTACTCTAGTTCACTTTGATGTGGAAGCGTAATAATGGGCTTCTTGTCTTAATACTAGTGGCCGTTATCTTAGTTTATACATAGATTGACGAAGTTCATAAAATAAAGGAAAATTCTTACGAATAAGTCTTTTGAATGATGACCAAATATGGATACATTCGCTCATAGAAAAGGGAATCAACCCCCATTGCGTATTGGTACTTATCGAGTATAGAATAGATCTGCTTCTCTATATTCCTACAAACAGAACTATACCATTAATAATAAAAGAAAAGAACAAATATTAAAATTAATCCCTTTTTTCGAGATAATCCCCTGAAAAAGTGGTACATAGCATAGTTTTTTTCAATGCAATAAAGTTACATAGTGTATATTTTTTATTAATAAAGGTGTAGTCCCATGGGTTTGCCTTGGTATCGTGTTCATACCGTCGTATTGAATGATCCCGGTCGTTTGATTGCTGTCCATATAATGCATACAGCCCTGGTTGCGGGTTGGGCCGGTTCAATGGCTCTATATGAATTAGCTGTTTTTGATCCCTCCGATCCAGTTCTTGATCCAATGTGGAGACAAGGCATGTTCGTTATACCCTTCATGACTCGTTTAGGAATAACCGATTCATGGGGTGGTTGGAGTATTACAGGGGGGACAGTAACGAATCCGGGTATTTGGAGTTACGAAGGTGTAGCGGGGGCACATATTGTGTTTTCCGGATTGTGCTTCTTGGCAGCTATCTGGCATTGGGTGTATTGGGATCTAGCAATATTTGTTGATGACCGTACAGGAAAACGTTCTTTGGATTTGCCTAAAATCTTTGGAATTCATTTATTTCTCTCAGGAGTGGCTTGCTTTGGTTTTGGGACATTTCATGTAACAGGATTGTATGGTCCTGGAATATGGGTGTCTGATCCGTATGGACTAACTGGAAAGGTACAATCTGTAAATCCAGCATGGGGTGTGGAAGGTTTTGATCCTTTTGTTCCAGGAGGAATAGCCTCTCATCATATTGCGGCAGGGACATTGGGCATATTAGCAGGCTTATTCCATCTCAGTGTCCGCCCGCCACAACGCTTATACAAAGGATTACGTATGGGCAATATTGAAACCGTTCTTTCCAGCAGCATCGCTGCTGTCTTTTTTGCAGCGTTTGTTGTTGCTGGAACTATGTGGTATGGGTCAGCAACTACCCCCATCGAATTATTTGGTCCCACCCGTTATCAATGGGATCAGGGATACTTTCAGCAAGAAATATATCGAAGAGTCAGTGCTGGACTAGCCGAAAATCAAAGTTTATCAGAAGCTTGGTCTAAAATTCCTGAAAAATTAGCTTTTATGATTACATCGGAAATAATCCTGCGAAAGGGGGATTATTCAGAGCGGGTTCAATGGATAACGGGGATGGAATAGCTGTCGGGTGGTTAGGACACCCTATATTTAGAGATAAAGAAGGGCGTGAACTTTTTGTACGTCGTATGCCTACTTTTTTGAAACATTTCCAGTTGTTTTGGTAGACGGAGATGGAATTGTTAGAGCCGACGTTCCTTTTCGAAGGGCAGAATCGAAGTATAGTGTCGAACAAGTAGGTGTAACCGTTGAGTTCTATGGTGGCGAGCTGAATGGCGTGAGTTATAGTGATCCTGCTACTGTGAAAAAATATGCTAGACGTGCTCAATTGGGTGAAATTTTTGAATTAGATCGTGCTACTTTGAAATCCGATGGTGTTTTTCGTAGCAGCCCAAGGGGCTGGTTTACGTTTGGACACGCTTCATTTGCTCTGCTTTTCTTCTTCGGACACATTTGGCATGGTGCTAGAACCTTGTTCAGAGATGTTTTTGCTGGTATTGACCCGGATTTGGACGCTCAAGTGGAATTTGGAGTATTCCAAAACTTGGAGATCCAACTACAAGAAGACAAGTAGTCTGATGCAGCATTGCTCTACTATTTTAGTTTCTCGCTTCTGCTTCTATTTTCGATTTGTGCTTTTATTTAAAATAAGGTATAAGGTACTGGAGAAATATGGATTTAAATCGCCGCCCTTTTTGATTCTTTTTTTCTTTAATCCGGGGGATGATCCCAAATAAACAGGTATGGAAGCTATAATTGGAAACCACGATCGAATTTATGGAAGCATTGGTTTATACATTCCTCTTAGTCTCGACTCTAGGGATCATTTTTTTCGCTATCTTTTTTCGAGAACCGCCTAAAGTTCCAACTAAAAAAACAAAATGATTTTTTTTTATCTCAATTGAAGTAATGGGCCTCCCAATATTGGGAGGCCCATTACGTCTACTTCAACTAGTCCCCGTGTTCCTCGAATGGATCTCTTAGTTGTTGAGAGGGTTGCCCAAAAGCAGTATATAAGGCGTACCCAGTAAAACTTACAAGTAACCCAGATATAGAGATGGCGACTAGGGTTGCTGTTTCCATTATTATAGAATTTCAAGACCACACTGGATCCATGATAAGATCGTTTATTTACAACGGAATGGTATACAAAGTCAACAGATCTCAATCAATACAAAATAGGATTTATGGCTACACAAACAGTTGAGGGTAGTTCTAGAGCTCGTCCAAAAAGAACTTCTGCAGGGGGGTTGTTGAAACCCTTGAATTCGGAATATGGTAAAGTAGCTCCTGGATGGGGAACTACTCCTTTGATGGGAGTCGCAATGGCTTTATTTGCGGTATTCCTATCTATTATTTTGGAGATTTATAATTCGTCCGTTTTACTGGACGGAATTTCACTGAATTAGAATGAAATTTACAAGAATCACAAAATACTACCTTTTAAATAAGCATTTAGGTATCGGATTTTGATTTTAGTTGATTGGTAGTTCGACCGCGAATTTTTTATTTCTGTATTTCCGGAATATGAGTGTGCGACTTGTTCGAATTGATCCTATTGATAGTACAGAGCATAGATCTGTCGTCTTGATCGAGATGGCTTTACTCCGTCGGATATTCATTCGAGTATCTGGAGCACGGAATATATGAAATAGATCACGAAGTATTCGAACTATGATTCATACTTAATATTCAGACCCCTTGGCCGGATTCAAAAAATTTTTCCAAAGACAAAATTTGCAATTGCAAGATTTTTCTTCTTTCAAATTCCCCATTTCTGCTTTTATTTTACTCAAAGCACAAACTTGAATAAATGATGATCCAAGGATTCTTACTCATGGAATCTTTGGACTTAGTTTGAAGGTTTTATTGAATCATCGTGGTTCTAGTATGAATCTGAGGTTTCAATTGATTCATAGGGTCTTAACAAGAAAATTCCTATCAATAATAAAGAAAACAAAAGTCAAGCTGCATTACATACAACTCAAAATAACAAATCAAAGAAAATGAAATAGGTAAATAGAAGATTCAAGAGGCCTGTAACGATCAACATAAAGATAATCGCGTCGACTTGATTTTTTGGCATTCTAATTATAACCACAAAGAAAAGCTTTCTTATTTTTATTCTTTCGTATTTTTAGATTTTAGATAAGATTGAATCAAAAAATTAAGAAGTTTCCAATTTTCTATTCCATACCAGTATTGGGGTGGTTTTGTTTGAGCCGTACGAGATAAAATTCTCATATACGGTTCTCAGAGGGGAGTTCTCTTGGTTTACCTATCTCAATAAAGTCTACGATTGGTTCGAAGAACGTCTCGAGATTCAGGCGATTGCAGATGATATAACTAGTAAATACGTTCCTCCTCATGTCAACATATTTTATTGTCTGGGAGGAATTACGCTCACTTGTTTTTAGTACAAGTAGCTACAGGGTTTGCTATGACTTTTTACTACCGCCCGACCGTTACTGAGGCTTTTGCCTCTGTTCAATACATAATGACGGAAGTTAACTTCGGGTGGTTAATTCGATCGGTTCATCGATGGTCGGCAAGTATGATGGTCCTAATGACAATCCTGCACGTATTTCGCGTGTATCTCACCGGGGGGTTTTAAAAAACCCCGCGAATTGACTTGGGTTACAGGTGTGGTTCTGGCTGTATTGACCGCATCTTTTGGTGTAACAGGTTATTCTTTACCTTGGGACCAAATTGGATATTGGGCAGTAAAAATTGTAACAGGCGTGCCCGAAGCAATTCCGGTAATAGGATCGCCTTTGGTAGAGTTATTACGCGGAAGTGCTAGTGTGGGACAGTCCACTTTGACTCGTTTTTATAGTTTACACACTTTTGTATTACCTCTTCTTACTGCCGTATTTATGTTAATGCATTTCCTAATGATACGTAAACAAGGTATTTCTGGCCCTTTATAAAATTATACAAAATCTAGATTATAGCGATTTGTAATCAACCCTTTATCTTATTGCTTGGGGGAGGAACAATAATATTTCATTGCTACAAATATGGATTATTGACAAAGAATAAGACATGGAGTTGGAAATTTCCCCTCAACTCCATAATATTGGACTTTTTATTTGACATGAATGAAATGAATAGTTGACTGGAATTCTCCGAAGAGAAAATGGATTATGGGAGTGTGTGACTTGAACTATTGATTGGGCCGTGCAGAAATATGTCTTTAATCTGCTACATTGGAATTCGCGACCAAATGTGTCTTTGTTCCAACCGGCACCCCATAGAGAGGATAGGTTGGTTCGATTGAAAAGAATCTTTTCTATGATCAGCCCCAAGCATGCCGCGCATGAGCAGGCTCCGTAAGATCCAGTAGAATAAGCGATGTGGCATAATCTAGATTATGTTTTAGCTAGATTCTAGATTACTTACTTAATAGTATGGAAATGCATTCATTTCTTCTGCACCGATCCCGATTTATGATACTATCGGAGTGAAACAAGGGGTCTAAAGAAGAGCAGCGGCTAGACTATATTAGTAACAAGTAAATCCTTTGTACGCGAAAAAGAAAAATCTCAGCTCGATCTTTTTTTTTTGTTGTTTTTGGATAAGGGTGAATCACAAGGGCTGAGACGACCCAGAAAGCTCTTGATCATGATCAATGACGACCCAGAAAGCTCTTGATCATGATCAATTTTGTAAGCCTACTTGGGTATGGAGCATACACCTGTAAGAACCGAATTCCTTGCAATTGATAGTTGCAACTTCGTAAAACGGAATCCGGTAATTTTACATATAGAATCATCCCGATATGCGTAAAATATAGATTTTCGAAAATCTATATTTCTTTTTTTATCTATTTCTTTTTTTATATGTATCCTTTTAGTTTGGTTGATTCTTGCTCGAGCCGGATGATGAAAAATTATCATGTCCGGTTCTTTGGGGGGATGGATCTATAAGAATTCGCCTATCCCAATAACAAAATAACCTGACTTGAATGATCCTGTATTAAGGGCTAAGTTGGCTAAGGGTATGGGTCATAATTATTATGGAGAACCCGCATGGCCCAACGATCTTTTATATATTTTTCCAGTAGTAATTCTAGGTACTATTGCATGTACCGTAGGCTTAGCGGTTCTAGAACCATCAATGATTGGTGAACCCGCGGATCCATTTGCAACTCCTTTGGAAATCTTACCCGAATGGTATTTCTTTCCCGTATTTCAAATACTTCGTACAGTACCCAATAAGCTGTTGGGTGTTCTTTTAATGGTTTCAGTACCTACGGGATTATTAACAGTACCTTTTTTGGAAAATGTTAATAAATTCCAAAATCCATTTCGCCGTCCCGTAGCGACAACCGTCTTTTTGATTGGTACCGCAGTGGCCTTGTGCTTGGGTATTGGAGCAACATTACCTATTGAAAAATCCCTAACTTTAGGTCTTTTTTAAATTGATTCAATTATAAAATATCATGACGTGTGTATCTAGGGAGTAGTCACTTCAAAGTCAAAGTGAATTCTCCCTAGATACTTCTATTCAATTTAATTCCGGTCTGAATATATAGACGGGTCTAAAGGTGCAAAGCCATTTCAATTTTCGCGTTTTTTTTTTTTTTTTTTTTTTCTAAAGAATAGAAAAATTGCACTAAATTCAATTGATTTAAAACTTATTTGATTTTTTTTTTTTCGGTAAATCAATTGTGAAATGCTTTTCTATTTCTTTTCTAGAATACTCATTATCTGCTTTACATCCTCTATGCGAAAGTGTTCAATTTTCATAAGGTCTTCTTGACGCGTATTCAAAAGGTCGAATAATGTATGTATATTGGACTTTTTGAGACAATTATAGATCCTGGGAGACATTTCTGATTGGTCAATAAAAATCGATTTCAATGCGATTTCTTTTTTCTTTTTCGTTAGTTTAGCCAATCTATCATGAAAAAGTATAAAGGGTAAAGTAACCTTGTATTGATTGTTCTCTAAAGGTAAGTTTTCGTCTTCTGCCTGGAGAAAGGGAATAAATAAATCAATCAAACTCCGGGAGGCTTCACGAAGTGCTTCTTTAGGAGTTAAACTTCCGTTTGTCCATATTTCTAGAAAAAGGATCTCTTGTTTTTCATTGCCATTCCCATAAGACTGAATACTATGATTCGCATTTCGAACAGGCATGAATACAGCATCGATAGGATAACAATTTCCGTCTTGAAAGGTATTTGGCGTTTTTCTATTATATCCTCGACTCCTCTCGATTTGTAATCCAATAGACAAATCAATTGGTTCTGTTAGGCTAGCTATGTGCTGCGTATTATCAACGATTTCCACAGAAGGCGGCAAGAGGATGTCTTGAGCAGTTACATATCCCGGGCCTTTGACACAAATAAGCGCGTCACAAGTTCCATAAAGATTACTTCTCAATACAATATCTTTCAAATTCATTAAAATTTCATGTACCGATTCTTGAATACCCACTATGGTAGAATATTCGTGTGGGATTTTCTCAGATTTTGCGCGTGTAATACATGTTCCTTCTATTTCTCCAAGCAAAACTCTTCGCATCGCAATGCCTATTGTGTCGGCTTGACCTTTCATAAGTGGAGACAAAATAAAGCGCCCATAATAAAGACGCTTACTGTCTGCTCTTGATTCAACACACTTCCACTGCAGTGTCCGAGTAGATACTTTTACTTTCTCTCGAACCATAGTAATATTATTTGTCAGATCATTGAGTCATTTATTTCTCTTGAAATCTCTTCAATGTTTATTTCTACACCCGTCTTTTTTTAGGGGGTCTGCAACCATTGTGTGGCATAGGGGTTACATCCCGTACGAAATTTAAAAGGATACCGCTTCTACGAATAGCTCGTAATGCCGCATCTCTTCCGAGACCAGGACCCTTTATCATGACTTCTGCTCGTTGCATACCTTGATCCGCTACTGCTCGAATAGCATTTCCTGCTGCGGTTTGAGCAGCAAAAGGCGTACCTCTTCTTGTACCCCTGAATCCACAAGTACCGGCCGAGGACCAAGAAATTACCCGACCCCGGACATCTGTAACAGTCACAATGGTGTTGTTGAAACTTGCTTGAACATGAATAACGCCCTTTGGTATTCGACGTCCACTTTTACGTGAACCGATCCGTCCCGGCCTACGTGAACCACTTCGTGGTGGAGATTTTGCCATATTTGATCATTTCATAAATATAAGTCAGAGATATATGGATATATCCATTTCATGTCAAAACCGATCTTTTATGTTGATTTGTTCATCGGTTACTTTCTAAACTTTTCGAAAGATTATCCTTGTCTTTGTTTATGTCTCGGGTTGGAACAAATTACTATAATCCGTCCCCTCCTGCGGATCAGTCGACATTTTTCACAAATTTTACGAACTGAAGCCCTTATTTTCATAATTGTTATTCCTTAAATGAATTTCGAATCTACTTATTGGAAGTTGGAAGAAAATAAGTTTCTTGAAATTTTTGAACCGCGATTTGTATCCCCCTGAAAGGAATGTTGAAAAATCACCTAATCACTCAAATCCTTTTGTGTAGTCTATATATTATTATTATATCCTCCAGTTGAATCTGAATCATAACGACTTCCTTCAATTTTGCCTCTAGCCACCGGGAGTAGATGTAGAAAAACGGGTCGCATCCCTCCTGAAACATAATCTAGAATCTTACTTCGCTCTCTAAACTATCTAAAAGAACCCGGAGCATACCTTTGGTAAGTTATTCGGTAATTAAACCTCGAGGAATCCTCCCCTTTTTTTTTCTCACAACATAAAAGTAAGCTCCAAATACAATTCGGATAGCAGAATAATTACCATATATAACACAAAATTTCTCCACCGATTCTTTCCAGTCGAGCCGCTCGGTCTGTCATTATACCCCGAGAAGTAGAGAGAATTACAATCCCCATCCCATCTAAAATTCTAGGAATTCGTCGATAGTTAAAATAGATTCGTAGACCGGGTCGACTGATTCGTTTTAAATTTAAAATGGGTCTATACGGCCCTTTCCTATTCCTTCGATGTCGTAGGGTTAAAACCAAAAACTCTTTTTTGTTTTTGTTTTCCACGAGTTTCCTTGCGTTTTCGATAAAACCCTCTCGCAAAAGGATTTTAACAACGTTTTCGGTGATGTTAGTAGATGCTATTCGAACCGTTCCCTTTCTATTCATGTCAGCATTTCGTATAGAAGTTATTATGTCAGCAATAGTGTCCTTGCCCATGATAAACTGAAAATTTTGTTGCTTCCAAATTTTGATATAATCAACATGTTCTTTTTTTTATGAAAATTATTAAAAGTATATGCGTGAGACATACTCTACTAAATTTTGATTTATCTATTTTATTTTCTTTCATACTATCACTATATCGCGGTCCCCTCTTATAATACTTCAGGTGCTAATGAAACTATTTTAGTAAAATTCAACTGTCTCAATTCCCGGGCGATCGCACCAAAAACTCGAGTTCCCTTTGGATTTCCTTCGTGATCAATGACAACTGCAGCATTGTCATCGTACCGTATTATCATACCGTTATCACGTCGGAGTTCTTTACAAGTACGTACAATTACAGCTCTGATCACTTCTGATCTTTCTAGAGGCGTATTGGGTACTGCTTCCTTGATCACAGCAACAATAACGTCACCAATATGAGCATATCTACGATTACTGGCTCCTATGATTCGAATACACATCAATTCTCGGGCACCGCTATTGTCTGCTACATTCAAATGGGTTTGAGGTTGAATCATATCGTTTTTTGAGTCCGTTTTTTTAATGTTTAATTTAAAGTAAAGCACTGAAAGGACGAAGTAAAAAAAAAAGAAAAAAAAAAAAAAGGGAAGACCCGCATTTTTTATACCCAAGATTTATTTCCTTTGTTTCGACATTCCTATCCCGAAATAATGAATTGAGTTCTTATAGGCATTTTGGACGCCGCTATTGAAATAGCCTTTCGAGCTATATTTTCAGCTACTCCACTCATTTCATAAAGTATTCTACCCGGTTTAACGACGGCTACCCAATATTCGGGGGATCCTTTACCGGACCCCATACGGGTTTCCGTGGGTCTTAGTGTAACTGGTTTGTCTGGAAAGATACGTACCCATATTTTTCCACCGCGCCGTACATTTCGTGTCATTGCGCGGCGCCCCGCTTCGATTTGTCTAGATGTGATCCAAGCGGGTTCAAGTGCTTGAAGAGCATATCTGCCGAAACAAATATGATTACCTCGATAAGATATCCCTTTCATTCTTCCTCTATGTTGTTTACGGAATCTTGTTCTTTTGGGGTTATAATTGATGGTTCTTTCTCAATGCCATCTCTACTACAGAACTGGACATGAGAGTTTCTTCTCATCCAGCTCCTCGCGAATGAAAGGACTAAAAACGATTTTATCAAGATATAGGGGAATTTAATGAATAATATACTGAAGCATAGGATTTTTTGAAAGTTCATCTAATTAATCTATTCTAAATTTGTATATCTTGTTTAGATATAGAATTGAAACATTTATGTTCTATTTATAGATAATCTCAATGTCTTTTTTTTTTATCGTTATAACAAATCTTTATTTTGTTTTGCCCTTTACCATATCGGATCGATCAAAATGAATCAATCCAATAAAATCAAAAAATAAACCTTTCGCGGGCGAATATTTACTCTTTCAATATCTATTTCAGTTGTAGGGTTAGTTCATGACCTCTACGAATAAAAGAATAGTTTAGTTCCTGGGTTCGTTTCGCCATCCCACCCAATAAATCATTAAGATTCTATTGGAAATAAATCATTAAGATTCATTTCCAATAGAATCTTCTTTTTCTTTATTCACGGGTTCCGTCGTTCCCATTGCTTCTCGATTAATGGTTAGGTCTGAATTCTCCAACGGAGCCCTTAATGAAATTTTTCTTAAGTCAATTTTCTCAGTTTTTATTGGCTCGGGGCTCTTGATTTTTTTTGTTCTATGAGCGGATTCATCTAGTTAGGGATGAATCATTATTGATGCTATATTACACTGTTTTTTATGAGATGACTTACAGACCTTACATATTGGAATCTTATATCATTGATATTTTCTTTCTCTCTTTCTCTCATCCTTCCATTTATCCGCATGCTTTTCGATTTTCTTTCACAACTTCGAACTTCACAACCTACAATCAGATTGGGTTTTTATGTTATGCAAATTTCAGTTGCTACAACGATATGACCACTATATTATATCTTGACTGGTTCT
>JAUJEF010000535.1:0-17500 GCA_030444885.1 Citrus sp. QX-2021 | reverse complement strand
TTGATAATGATCGAGTGACATTGCTTCTTCGGCCCGAACCAAGGAATCCCTTAGATATGATGCAAAAAGGATCTTGTTCTATCGTTGATCAGAGATTTCTCTATGAAAAATACGAATCGGAGTTTGAAGAAGGGGAAGGAGAAGGAGTCCTCGACCCGCAACAGATAGAGGAGGATTTATTCAATCACATAGTCTGGGCTCATAGAATATGGCGCCCCTGGGGCTTTCTATTTGATTGTATCGAAAGGCCCAATGAATTGGGATTTCCATATCGGGCCGGGTCATTTCGGGGCAAGCGGATCATTTATGATGAAAAGGATGAGCTTCAAGAGAATGATTCGGAGTTCTTGCAGAGTAGAACCATGCAGTACCAGACACGAGATAGATCTTCCAACGAACAAGGCTTTTTTCGAATAAGCCAATTCATTTGGGAACCTGCGGATCCACTCTTTTTCCTATTCAAAGATCAGCCCCTTGTCTCTGTGTTTTCACACCGAGAATTCTTTGCAGATGAAGAGATGTCAAAGGGGCTTCTTACTTCCCAACCAGATCCTCCTACATCTATATATAAACGCTGGTTTATCAAGAATACGCAAGAAAAGCACTTCGAATTGTTGATTCATCGCCAGAGATGGCTTAGAACCAATAGTTCATTATCTAATGGATTTTTCCGTTCTAATACTCCATCCGAGAGTTATCAGTATTTATCAAATCTGTTCCTATCTAACGGAACGCTATTGGATCAAATGACAAAGACATTGTTGAGAAAAGATGGCTTTTTCCGGATGAAATGAAAATTGGATTCATGTAACAGGAGAAAGGTTTCCCATTACTTAGCCGGAAAGATATGTGGCCATGAAATAGGGATTAAGTGGAAGAGAATTGACTGGGTGGTAGAGTCGTGGAAACACCTGTTTCTTCCATATTTTGGACCTTAGCTCCATGGAACAATATGCTACTGCTGAAACATAGAAGAATTGAAATCTTAGATCAAAACACTATGTATGGATGGTATGAACTGCTTAAACAAGAATTCTTGAACAGCGAACCACCAGAGCTATTACTAACTACATCAAAAAATTACCATTAATGAAAGATATAGATGTAAATCTATTGGAAAATAATAAATACGCATGTCGGATGAAATGGTTGTTGCTATCTGCTCATATAACGAATCATTGGTTTAACTGAATAACTAAATAAAATAGATAGACCCTTCTCTTCGTCTGAGGTCAATGGATCTTCTCAATTGGAAGATCCCTATATGGATAATACACATTCCAGTTGACCAAGCATAATTCGGAATTCTTTTGTTCCGAAGGAAAGATATCCACAGGGCAGTTCGCCTATTCAGATATTCGACCAAGAAGAAGAAGTTCTTGATTCTCTTTCGGATAGGTCCTGAAAGGAGAAGGAAGGCTGGAATGCCAACATGCGTCTATTATTGAATTCACCCGACCCGATAGTACCAATTTTGGGAACGTCCAGTGCCAAGGTCACTGTACGGTTAAGTCGCCAATCCTAAAACGGACTATGTAATGTACTTTATCTGCTGGGTTACAGGCGGGCATTTTTACCAGAGGTTTATATTGTATCAATCTACCCTTGTGTGATTCCTGTTGAAGCGTATACTCGGGGGTGGGTGCAGGGCGGACGATTTCAAAGCGGACTCCCATTCATTAGATAGAGAGAAGATCACCAAGATTTCGTGATCCGCTGCCGAACTTATTCCAATTCCAAGATCTCGGATCGAATCGATATATCAATATCGATTCGATCCGAATCTCTTATTAATTGCTCATTCAATGAGCATTCTCAATATTATGCCTTGAAGAGGACTCGAACCTCCACGCTCTTGAGCACGAGATTTTCGAGTCTCGCGTGTCTACCATTTCACCACCAAGGCATCTTGAAAGTGAATCGTATTCCATTAATATGAAATCTATCTAGTTTGATGTATGGAATAAATTACAATGGTGGAGTGTTGAGTGGAGCATTTCTAGTGATCGGTCGTGTCATATAGGAGCCCAATCGGACATCCAATTGCTTCGATTTGAATTATCCGGAGGATGCCTTATATATATTAATATTATATCAAAAAGATGGACAATCAAACCTATTTCTCGATTCAATAGAAGCCCAAAGAGGTGAATAGGGTCCCACGAGAGATATGTAAAAAGCAGGTCCGATTACGCCTATTCCTAATCCTAAATGGAATGTAACGACGCAGGGATCCATATGTCAACATAGTATCTATTTAGATACGCTCGAATGACCCCTTCTCATAATGAGAATGTATATAACCCTATTCCGGTCTGGTCCATTAGTATGGAATGAACTTATAATCATGGAATCGAGCTCGATCATCAGATTATAGATTATAAGTTTCATAACCTAGCCCATTCCCATTTTGTTCGGAACAGATCTACTAATTCTTTGATTCCAGTTAGTAAGAGGGATATTGAACTCATAAATAGATTCTAAAAAATAACAAGAATATAAAAAAGGGTATCATTAGCAATATCAATAATCTGGTTCATTGATATTCCTAGTATAGTAGATGCTATCACTCATTCAATCATACTCAATTCGATGGAATTGTTTTGATCTTAAAGGGGATCCTCTATAATTTCGCACGTGAGGGTTATTTCTTGCTTTCGTCAGTCATTAATAACTTGATTATTTTTAGATAATAGTAGATAGAAACAACAGCTCATAAGGAGTCCCTATTGAAACCAAGAAATATGAGGCCTGCCTGCCATCCACACCAGAATAAATGGAGTTTTCCAGAAAAAACCTGCTAGTGGAGGAAGACCTCTAGGGATAAGAGACATAGAGCTAAGAGAGCCAAAAAGGATCTTTTATTGTATAATCCTGCATAATCTCGAATATTATCAGTTCCAGTACGTAGACCAAATAATACAATGTAAGCAAAAGTTCCTAGATTCATGGAGATACTCATTAGCACCATCATAGGGTATAATGCTCTTATATCCCACCATTTGAGTCTCCAACAATTATTCCAACAATTACATATCCGATTTGACCTATGGACGAATATGCAAGCATACGTTTCATGCTTGTTTGAGTAATAACAATGAGATTCAAATCAATATCATGCTAAGAATGATCTCATTTTTTCAGAAGAAGATGCCATTCGTGTTAATGAGACTCATCTAATTAATTGAATTTTGATCGTTGAAAAATTCTAACCTTCCAGGATGCTTCCCTATGTATTACCAATCCTTATTATATGTACATACTTTCAACGACTGGAGTATCAAAGTTCTTATATAGTCCCAAAACCAAAGAGCTCAATTAATAGTAAACCATGGAAAGAATGGATGAGACTTGCATCTCTGAAGGATCGGTTGAAAGAAACATAACAACCTTGCTACAATTGCTTGAACAAGACCCTCTGATTCTTGATCCACCTTGGTCGCGGATAATCGTCACCATCGAGACCTTTGCATGTCTGCAGCGATTACGCAGAGCATCTTCCCATTTTGCCAAGGAAATTCTACGCAGAACGCCTGCTTGCCGGAGAATTGGATTCTCGAGGATCTTCGCCTCTTCATATGGCAGCGCAAGAAGGTTACGTAGGACATAGTCAAAAGGATTGTTACAAGTAAATCCTGACATGTGTCTTGCTCGTGATGTTGACGGAAGAAACCCACTTCTACATGGCAGCCATGAAAGGGCGGATTCAAGTTTTGGTGGAGTTGTTCAAAGAGCCAGACCGTTTGCAGCTTATGCACTACTATTTGGAATGAGACCGTCTTGCATCTGTGTGTTAAGCATAATCAATTGGAGGCACTAAAGTTCTTGGTATCAATTATGAATGATCCTGACTTCTTGAACGCAAGGATGACTATGGCATGAGCATCTTGCACCTTGCAGTTGCTGATAAACAAGAATTGTGGTATGAATATTTTTCACCTTTTTTAAAATTTTATATTAAAATTAATGGAAACATATTGAAAACCACCCACTAGTTAGTTCGGCCTCTTGCAGTTAATAAGTAAATTAAATAGTGAAAAATCCTTTATAATTTTAGAGAGTTGTGAGTGAGTCTTTTGAAATTAGACTTTTTTTAATGAAAATTATACTTTGTATTAACACAACTAAAACAACAAATACAATAAAAATAACTAAAGCTTTTAATCTTCTTTTTTTCTCTTTTAACCCTTTGACTAGGAAAGAAACTACCTCAGTAAATTTTTCTCCTTGACTAGCCAGAGCTTGACAAAATCAACCGACCAGGCTCAGACTTTTCCGAGTATGAAAACTACTTGATTTGTTGACCGCATGAGAAAAATTAGGAGGATAAGGAGTTCAAACCAACAATTTATCATGATTTTATATAAATTTATCCATAGGGACCCTTCAATTTACACTTTTATGCTGTGATCTCTCTCAGTTTGTGGGTTTTATATTCTACCCCTTACAGAAATGCCTTTTTCTTTTTGTGATAAGTAAAACCGCTAAATTCCCTTGCTTTTGACCTGATTTAGCTCGTGGTTAACCCATCATTCTATTAATAACGAGCGTGCTGCGTGCAGACAATAAACTATTTGCTTGCGAATACGAGGGTGAAGTAAATGCTCTAAACACGCACGGATATACGGCTTTGGACATACGCACAAAGCCGAAGAGACATCAAGATTTAGACATCGCAGATTCTCTTCGAGGCGCTGGAAGCCTTCAAAGCCATTGAAATCAATCATCTCTGAACAGAAATAGTACAAGTATTGGCCGCTCTGTGAGGAATAATAGAGCTGTGTCCAATTCCATTTATCCCACATGACCAACTCAAGGCACTACCCCAAGAGTGCCTCATCAATTCTCTCAGCAAAAGAATAAGACGGAAGATTGGCTTACTCGAAAACAGAGACGCATTAATGGTGGTAGCATCTCTTATTGCCACAATGGCATTTCAAGCTGGGGTCAACCCTCCTGGTGGTGTATGGCAAGATGACTTCCCCGGGCCCGGCGACGGCTCACAAGAAAATAGCACGGCAGAAGCGCACCAAGCAGGGACAGCAATAATAGCTTACAAATACAGGAGTAGATACGCTAATTACCTTGCTTTCAATACCGCAGGTTTCATAGCATCGTTGAGCATAATCTTGCTTCTCATAACTGGGTTGCCTTTCAAGCGGAGATTTTTCATGTGGGTTTTGACTGTTACCGTTTGGATTGCAATTACTTCGATGGCTCTTACTTACAGAGTTTCTATTCTTGTTTTTACGCCTAAAAAAGATGAGAGAACTGTCACACAAGTTGTAGAATATGGGGTTAAAGTGTGGAGTGCCGTTATGGGTCTTCTGTTACTGGGCCACACAATTCGTCTATTAACAATCTTTTTCAAGAAATTTGATTGTCTGATTGGGAAAAGAAGACGACCATCGCCACTATGATACTTTATCTATGATACCTTATAAATTAACAGCACATTTTCCTAGTTTGTTTGTGTTGTACACTTCAGGTGTGTTTCTATAGTTATGTTATGTATCCATACTACCTAACGTAGGGATCCCTTCAGTTTTATCACTTATGCCGTGTTAGATCAGTTTACATCTGTAGTATATATGTGTCTATTGATTAATTTCTTATTAATCTTTTCAGTATTTTATGTTCTACATATTTCATTGAGTTTTCTTAGATGGATAGATCGTCCGGGTCCGGGTCGGGCACATATTTTTAATCACTTTTGCATAAGAAGGTATCAAGTGTTTCAAGAGCACTGTTCTTTCTCCATTTATTACTTGTAATATGTATTCATATATTATCATGATTAGTTGGAAATATACACGTGATAACGAATGAATGGAATAAGAATCAATGTCCCAAAACACCTAAGACTTTTTCCTCTTGCATATAGTAGGCTGACTGGTTTTACCACACTTTCGTAGTGGGAGTAACCAAATCTTAACAAGTGTGCAAGCGTAGTCTCACGTAATCATTAATTTAAATCATAAAATTTGTTTCAATAAGCAAAGTTGATTTTTGGTTGAGATCTAATCTCAGCAATTGGTAATTGGGTTTCTAATAAAAAGAATACATGCTAACGAATTAGGTTAATTTTTGTTTGCTTTTAGTGTTCTTTTAATGAAAAGATAATTTTGGCTATCAAAATTTAAAATAAGTTAAATATCAAAAGAAGTCAGCAGGGCACTGTGCTTTAATCCTTATCCCACGCAAGATTTTCGGTTGGGTGTATCATTTTACTGCCAAAAGAAATAAAAAAACTGTCCGTTACATTTAGTCGTGACAACCAGTAACGTTAGCATCCACAAAGAAATTGAAAATAAAAAGGACGTTAAGGAGTGAGGAATTGGTGTATAGCTGAACTCTCCCTTATTGTTCTCCAACGTTCTAGAGATCCATAGGCCTGGTCAAGAACATTACAGAAAAGATAGTAACCCACTTTTTAAGTTAAATTTCATTGATGACTCCAGAACTCTCACGTACTCTTCTAGTCCGTCTATGGCTCGTCCTCCAGTCTTTATAAGAACTCCCCAGGCACTAGCATCGCAACGCAATTAAGCAAACACAAAATCGCACTAGCATAGCTAAAGCTCTCGCATATATATAAAAAAAGAGAAGAATACAACATGGATCTAAGAAGCCTAGCAGGTTTCGATTCACCATTCTTCTCAATCCTCGAAGACGTGCTGGAGCTGCCTGAAGAAGAAAAGACCCGAAACAACCCGTCAAGGGCCTACGTTCGGGATGCCAAAGCCATGGCGGCAACACCAGCAGATGTGGTGGAGTATCCGAATTCATACGTGTTCGTTGTGGACATGCCAGGGATTAAGGCCAGCGAGATCAAGGTCCAAGTTGAGGAAGCGAAAACATGCTCGTGGTCAGCGGAGAGCGGAAACGGGATCCCAAGGAGAAAGATAACAAAGATGGTGTTAAGTACGTGAGAATGGAGAGGAGGTTTGGCAAGTTTATGGGGAAGTTCGTGCTGCCTGACAATGCTAATGTGGATAAGATATCGCGTTGTGTCAGGACAGTGTTTTGACCCAGTCACTGTCGAGAAAGTGCCCCCACCGCAGCCAAAGACCATTCAGGTTCAAGTTGCCTGAGACATTTTAATTTGGTTGTGTTTGTGACTCAATTATCTATCTGACTATCTGAGTGTCGTGATGTTTGTGGAGTTTTGTAATTAATTGGGTTGTCAAATGTGTTTGTTCCGTCTTGTGTCCCCAGTTGATCTTGTGAGCCTCATCTCATCAATGTTGTATGAATAAAATTGTCAGTCTTCTTAATGTTAAAATAGGAAAATGAAACGATTGAGTAGAATTGATGCTCGTACGCTAAGGATCAAATAGATGGGAGTGTTGATGATAATTAGAGTAAACGGTGCGAATCTTCCTATTGTACCGATCTTCCACAGTGTGTTAATGGAAAGAACGAACACGGACATGGTTCGAATCTGAACTGTCTGGCTCAGCTTAACCCATTTAGAGTAATCATGTTTGATCATCTCATTTTGTTTCATTAATTTTTAATTTTTAATTAGTTCTGTTTGTTTTGCAAATTACCCTTATCCGTTAACAATATTTAATCTTTAGTAAAGCAATGGAAAAAACAAAATGTGGACCGATATAGAGTAAGTACTACAATAACCCTTAAAATGAGTGTACTTTAGAACTATGTGTTATACGGATATTTGTTAGTGGATAAGGAATTGGTATGTTAAATCTACAGCTTCAAGGGGCGAACTTTGAAGAAATCTTTGCAGCAATTGTATAAAGCAAACTGATTGAGAAGAGCTCGTTGTGAGGGTTGACCGTGGATGAAGCACCAGTTAGAAAGCACCTAAATGGCTAAACCCATGTATCATTGTACCAGCTAGCAAAATGGGCTCAGCACAAGGTCCTCGTTTTGCAAGCGGGTGAACGACTGATATGCGGAAGTGGACCACAGCATGAATGGGCCTCTGCACCGCACTTTGAGCCTTATCGAGGCATGAATAAGTAAAGAGCAAAGCACAAGCCTTATCAGGGCATGAACAAGTAAAGAGCTAAAGTGAAGATGACTATAACAGAAGAACTCGCGGATATCAGAAATATGTAATACGAGAAATATTTATAATCTGTTAAATAAATTTTCTTTTTGTAAAGAATGGAATCATAGTCCTGAATTAATAACAAAAAAATTAAATGTAAAGGTGTTCTGCCTTTGCTTCAGCAATTTCTTTATTTGAAATTAAGCCTAGGAGCTTGTTCAAACTGCCTGGGGTGTTGTTGCAAGCTCTGTGACCTTAGGACGACGGTTTCTTGAACAATGGTGGGAAGAAGGGATTAAATGGGAACATTTTGGGCCAGCAATCCCCGTTGATTCTGGTAACAGTCTCCCGACAAGCAGGGCCAATGCCACTAATTTGGCCAATGGTGCGTGATTTAAGATCTCTCAGCACACCCTTCTGAGGCTTGTAATGGATGACCAGCACTCTTTAATTTCAGTCACGTTTACGGTCGGAATAGAGACCTTGCTCACGGCTTTTTGCTTCCGGATGCTAGAGATGGAGGTAAGCACAATAGTTCTTGAGCAATGAAGGGAAAGACGGGCTCAAAGGAAACATCTTGGGCCAACAACTGCCGCTGATTCGATTGATGGCGTCGCAACAAGCAGGACCAATTTGGCCAATTTGACCACCCCAAAAATGAACCGTAGATCTCCGTAAGACAAGTTGGTATGTTTGTCAATGAAGACCAGCACTCTATTACATCTGATATGGGCACTAGCAAGCCTGGATTTCTCCCAGAATTTGTCCAGATGGTAGAGTTGGTACTTCTTGTCCCAATCCTGTTGGGACAAGAATCACTTATAACATACAGCAATCAACATCACAGGTACTGCATCTTTTCCATCTAATCAGTTAGCTAGAGAAAATTTTTAACTACTGCAGCTGGATGTTCTCTGTGATTTGTAATTTGTTTGGCTAGTAGGAATTGACGATGAATTTATACTTCTCAGAACTTCGGTATTGAAGAACGCAGCAGTTTCCTTTTTCTCTTCTAACTGATGCAAAAAGATTACATTTATTTAATTATAGTAAATGCGTTTACTAAAGTAACAATTTAGGCAATAAAAATAATCTTTAAAGCGTTACCTAGGTTATTCATTGCATACATTTGTATCATAACTAATTTATGTGATCAGGAACCACTGAAAGAATGGGAGCTACACAAATACATTAGACAGTATGATCTGCATGTTCATTACTACTGGAGCTTGCAGGTCCCCTTCTTTTCTTCATTTTCCAATTAGATACTTTACAATCCTCTTAGTAAGGCGTACGATGTGGGCGAGAAGATGAATCCCCTCGACGCAAACCCATCCAATCATTACATAAAGTACATAATTATGAACCTGCATTTCTTTCTCACTTAGACGATAGACCATAACCAATTTTCCCACAAAACCATAATTTCTCGAGTCTCTGCAGAAAGTTCAAAGCCAATTTTCCCACAAAACATCACTAGGGATCCATCTTTAATTTGACGAGAAGAATAACAATCCAAACTATGCTGGAAATTAGTCAACATAAGGATGTTTACAACTAAAGAATGAGTGTGTCCTAGCTATAGTATAATGAAGAAAGTGATCTAATTACGAAGTGCAAAGAGCGGCCTTGTTCTCGTAAAGGTAGTAATGCCACTGTAAAATCGATAGTGCAATTAAAAAACATGTAAAAAAAAAAAAACACAAGCAGTTCTTGACATGTAAATTAAAATTAACATAAAAACTTCAAAGCAATTAAGAATAGTGGGAATATTATTTGGATCCTTAATAGAGCGTTGGGTTTATATATGAATAATTATATGTTGTATAATGTCATATAAAGTTAAACACAATTAAAAAAGTTATGTAATTAAGATTTTCAGTAATTTGGACTTTAATATATTTAATAGAGTATGTGTCTTTTATGTGTAGAGATTTAAAGATAATTTTTATTTTTATAGTGAGTTGAAAGTATAAGTACCTAAAGGTAAATTTATTTATATAAATGGTTGTGGTAAAAAAAACCCAAAGAATTCTCCGGGATAATGTGTTGATCTAGATGATAAGCCATGCGACTTTAAAAAGCAATTATTAAATTCGAGAATTTAGGTATGCTTCCATAAGCTCAATTATTGATTTTGGTGATACAACATAAATGTTTCTAAAATTTAAGCCATGGTTTTCACCAATGGATTATTTTATAACAAATGCATGTTCAAGTATATATATTTGCTGAACTTTATTAATTTTATTGTCAAGAATGAATCACAATTCTAAGCTTTGCTAACGATGGAAGTAAAACCTGTATTTCTAAGCTCATTGAAAAACCAGAAAGGAATGCAGTTCCTTGATAACTAGCCCAATCCATTCAGTGTAATAACTACCAAGTAACTCTAAGCTGTAAGAACAAAATTGCCTAATCAGGTGTTGGTGCTGCCCCACTAACCTCAGCCCAGAGCTCTTCAACAATGGAGGAAGAAGAAGTTAAATGGGAACATCTTAGGCCAGCACTTATCGCTGATTTCAGTGACAGCTTTGCAAAAAGAATGGCCAAAACCATAGAGTTGGCCAGTGGAGACTGGTGAGTGATTTAAAAATCTCTGAAGCACACAATTCTTTGCTTGTAATAGATGACCAGCATTCTGTTATTTCAGTCTCATTAACAGATGGCACAGGAAGCTTGCTCCCGGAATTCGCTCCAGTTGGTTGATCAGGTGAAGTGCAGCACAAAATACTTGAGCAATGAAGTGAAAAAAGGATGACATGGGAACATCTTAGGCCAGATATCATCGCTGACTTGATTTATGGAGCTGCAACAAGCCGGATTAATCTTGCTTGATTGACCACTGGATAGTGAATCACAAATCTGCCAGAGGCAGCTTGGAATTTTATAGCGATGACCAGCCTTTGCCAGCATCTTGTAGAGGCGGTAATAGGCTACTGAAGTTTGTCCGATTGGTATTGCTAATGGGAACCGTGTACTAGTCCTGTTGGGACCAGCATTTGCTATGCATGCCACAGCCAACATCATCGGCATTGTAATTGCTGATATTTTCGCCATGGATTCAGCTATGTGTGCAAACCCTTCGAGTATTTTCGGATATTTAGTTTGTGATTCTGAGGAAGAATTAGGATTTTTGTAGTGAATTTATAGTGTTCCTTGATCGGATCGAGTTATTAATTAAAATGACATAACTCATGCAATAAATAACAGTAATATTTATGACTATTTGGTTGAAAAGATATTACTGACGACATAATTAACATACTCAATTATATCTCTTTTGTCTAATTATTAACGTGCAACTGAAAATTAAAATTTTGGTTCCCGTAAACAAAAGTGCCCGAAATTTAGTCAGCCATTTTCTTTTAAGCCTTGTCCTATTCAACTTCTTAGCTAAGGCCAACACAAGCTGCTAGCTACATGGCAATATATCTTTTCATTTCTTTCTCTGCCAATTTAAGATACAAAGATTATTGAAAAAAAAAAGAGGCTCACAATTGAATGATTAATTTTGCTACCTTTACTCTTTTAGCTTTAAAATATGTCATTTGTAATTTGTGGGCAAATAATTAATGCGTCAGACTTGAAACGATGATCTTATTAAATGGTCATCGGTGGATATTGTCTGCAGTTTCGCAGCCTAATGCTAATGTATCGTATCTTTGGAAATTCAATTTCATCTTTTTAGGTTGTGTTGACGTGCGTTCAAAGCATTCAAGTTCATTTATTATATTTGTTTAGGCTTAGTAATGGCTTAGGTTTCCAAATAACTCATAAGGATCTCATTTTCTGTCTACTGATAATATAATAAGACTTCAATTGGATTGCTACAACATTTAGCAGATGGTTCGAAATTGATTCTAAAAGAACCGCGAAAGTTCAGCTCCGCTCTTTATGCGGCCAAAGGAGCGGAAATAGGCAACTAGACATAAGCAATTTAGCATTTCCATTTCAGGATCATAATATAAAAGATAATTTTTTTGAGAAAACAGAAATACTGTGATTTTGAAGGGTTTAACGATTAAATTTAATGTCTTGTGCTCTTGTTAATTGGATATGCATATTTTCACTCATAAAAATAACCTGACAAACAAGAAAATTATCCTATTATTGCAACATAATGGTAACTAATTCTCTCTTTGCTCGTTTGTGCAGGGCTTCAAACCCATATCATTTATATTACCAGAGATTTTAATAATTGAATTCAATCTCACTACAAAAATTTATTTATTATTTAAAAAAGAGGGGAAGAAGAAGAAACAAACAATACTAAGCCCCAAGAACAAGGCCACAAGTGTTCTGCAGCAATTGAGGAAGAATGGATTAAATGGGAACATTTTAGGCCAGCATTTATCAGTGATTTCAGTGATAGCCTTGCAACAAGCATGGCCAAGACCATTAAACTGGCCAGTGATGAGTGATTTATAAATCTCTAAGCACACCCTTCAGTGTCTGTAATGGACGACCAGCATTCTGTTGCTTCAGCCAAATCTGGTGTTGGCACAAAGACCTTAGTCCCAGCAAATATATGGTAAGGTGAAGGTTGCCAAGAGGGGTTGCTTCCAGCAAATGCATGATCAGGTGAAGGTGACGGAGAGAAGGCGTGGTCTGGTCAAATGTATAATCAGATGCAGGTGTAACAGAGAGTTTTGTCCCAGCAAATAAATGATCAAATGAAGGCGCAACAGCACAAAATTGCTTGAGCGATGAAGGGAACGTGGGATGAAAGGGCATCTTGAACCAGCATTTATCCGTCACTTGATTGATGCCATTGCAGCAAGCAGGACCGATATTATACTAACATGACCGCTGGAAAGTGATCTAAAAATCTCCAGTGACAATCTGGGATGTTTGTTATAAGCAACCAGCATTGGTAGGCACCTTTTAGAGGCGGTAATATGCCTGGAATTTGTGAGATTGGTATCGTCAGTAGTGGCGGCAGTGTTGTGAGCTGCGCTGGTTCTGTGAGACCAGCGTTGCTGCAATGCAAGCCACAGCCAACATCATAGGGACTATATTTGCTGATATTTTTGCCATTGGACGCCTCCTATGTAAGTATTTTCAAGGGAATTTGATTTTGTGATTCTGTGGAGGAAATTTGTACGGAATTTATTTGTCTTTTGGGGTGACGTTACTTGTGTTGAAGCATTACCATAATGAATTGATGCAACAGTTTGATAATTAACTTTTGTTTTAAAAGAGCCTTCTGTTAATTAATTAATTAAAATTGGCATAACTCCTGAATTGGATTTAATCAATTTGACTAAGTCAAGTTCCTTCGTTTGAGTAGAGCTGAGCTATTATGGAATGATTATATCTCTTTTTCCCAACATGCAACTGAAATTTAAAAATTTGTTCATTAAAAATAAACATGATTAGAGAGGAGATAATTTTTTTTTCCCCCATAAAGGCTAATAAGGTGGGACAGTGAGTCTTTGTGTTTGGCAAAATAATGAACATTTAAGCGTCGTACGTTTGAAAGTTATTCAACCAGATTCCAGACCAGTTTGCTAGTAAACAAACGTGTCATCGTTTGTATTAACTATTTCTCTTCATTGCTTATTCTTTGGTTAATAAATTTTCAATAAAATTAAAAAAAAAAACCACTCAGTTGGGCGTTTCATCAGCTATATCGACAAACTCCAAATTCAGGATTTGTGTTCTATTCTGATTAAAGCTTTATGTTGGTCTTTTGAGAAGAATTTGCTTAATCAAATCTCAATTATTTTTTCAAAATATACGCACAACTGAATATCCAATTTCACAAATTCAACCTCGTTCATTGCTTCTGCCTGAGCAACCCCACTTGACACTGTCACTGTCGCCAATTTTTCCTGTGCGTCTGTTTTCAATTATATAGAACAAAACTATGTATGGGTTTGGTGCCCCTTCTTTTCGTTTTTAAGATCAACTACAATGGAATTCTGTTATTTATTGTAAAAACAAAAAAATTAAAGATTTTTAAATTTTTACATTAATCATGCACTTACACGTACCATCATTTTTCTTACCCATTTTAATTAGAAAATAATTAAAATTATTTTTAATATAAAAACATAATAATAAAACAAAAATTATTACTTTTATTTTTAATTAATTACAACAATATATTTCATTAAAAAAATATAGACAATCATTGGTAACTACTATTTTGTAGCATTACAATAACATTATTGATCGAGAAAAGGCCATAAAAGTGTGCGGGTGGAGCTTGAGAATTGGATGATCTACACTGATGACAGGTCTTAATGCTGAGAAAATGGTGATTTGTGAAATTACTTGTGTGTAAAAACCCAGAAATAACTTCTGTTGGTAACACGCGCTTACAAAAGCACAGGATTCACATTCACACTACCACATTTTTTCAAGATTTAAAAGACACTCAATTTGGTTATTAAAGCTGATGAAGCCTTAGGCAATGTCGTTTAATCACTTGGTCTTGCTATAGTTGTTTGTTTGCATTGGAGCGCATCTATCACAGACACATGCATTGCTCAGTAAATCATTGCCATCATCCACATAGATCGAAGAATTTTGAATATGTTGATAAGTATTTGTGTTTTACTATTCGGCTCACTTCTATTTTTTAAGCGGCCAGTCTCTAAGCGTTGTTAATGGGTGATGGTGCAATAATTTTTAGCACTATTATTTTGATTTTTCATCTAAAATTTAAAAAAATTAAATATTAATTATAATATTTCAATTTTAATCTTGCATACTTAACTATTATTAATATTCCAAGTTCTTGGATGAATATCAAATAAATCAAATCCAGAGTATTTTGGATGGATATTATCCAATCTATTTAGGATCAAATACTTAGATACCCAACTTGAATGAATTTTGATTGCTCTTCCTAGTTGTCAACTTTCAGATTAATAACTTTATTGGGTTCGAGTTTTAAAACTCAAAAATATGATAACTTTATTTATCACACAATTCAAATTAAGCTGGCCATAGGTGACTTATATTTTAATTGATAGATATGTGACCGAATTACCATCTACATTGTTGTCCATGTGCGATGTTAGCGAGAGATGAGGAATAAAGAAAATACTTATTTTTAGTTTATTTTACTAAAGAAGTATTTAAATAATTTTCAAATAGAGTAAGCTTTGTTTAGATTTTTTTTTTTTTTTACCCTCCTCTCAAATAAGCTAATAAAAAGATCTTAAGCTGTATGGATGTGTGCTAATGATTATTGGCCCCAATCTATTTATGAACTTATATGTTATAATTTTAAAACTTTTAATTTTTTTTTATTTTGTATCAACAATAGGGGCTTTTAATGTTAATAATCTAATAATCTCCTCTAAACCATTTATTAAACTCTCAGTGGACTTGAAAAAGACAAAAAAATGGAATACCAAAGGCAATAGGTAACGTAGCTAGACCCTAATTATATATATATATATATACACACCAATCAAAATATACTAAAAATCTTGATAATATCTAAAAAATACTTTTGTAGATGTCGCCAATTTTCATAAATCCTTACCGTTTTGACTCCGAAATATTTCTATCGGCCAAAGCTTTAAGCACATCGGCTAGCATTTTTATATCCCTAAAAATATTTGGCTTCGCCATTACCTATATTCTTGGAGTTTACCAAGAAATCAATGAGATTTACTGATTCTATATGTTTCAGTCAGAATAACTTTTTATGAGTCAATTCTCCATCAATTGCGTTATTTGTTCCGAAAGTGCACTGAAAGCTAAGTACGCATACGAAACTTGCATTTAAATGCCTTTGAATATAAATAAATATTAAAAATGGAAACTTTAAAGAACAGAGAAATGGATATCACCAAGAGAAAATGCTGCCAAATTTCTGATTGGCCAACTGAACTTTTATTGTGAAGGAATCATACGACAGTCTTAAATTAAGACTACGAAATCATCTAGCCGAAAACATAAACCAATCGAAAAGCAGGAAGAACCACTCTTGACTCTCCCGTAATCAAACAATGACAGCTGCACAACTGCTTCTCCAAAAATGAAGGAAGAATGGATTAAATGGGAACATCTTAGGCCAGCACTTATTGTTGATTCAATGATAGCCTTACCTTAAGCAGGGCCAACGCCGATGATTTGGCCAGTGGTGAGTGATTTATAAACCTCTAAAGCACACCCTTCCGTGCTTGCAATGGAGAGACCAGCATTCAAGTAACTTCAGCCACATTAATCCCTGGCGTCAACAACAGATTTGGAGAAGAAGCCTTGCTCGCAGCACTCAGTACTCCAGCGTCTTGGGGTGGAGTGCAGTGCAGAGGTTTGTGAGCAATGGAGCCAAAAATGGGTTGAATGGGAACATCTTAGGCCAACAACTGTCGGTAATTTGATTGATGGCAGTGCAGCAAATGGGACCAATCTGGCCAATTGTGGCCAATTGGCCCAAGCAACAGGGGACCGATAATCTCCATTGAGACAACTTAGTACGCTTATTAGAGATGACCAGCATTTTCAATATCTTGTATAGGCTGTTCTTGTGACAGTCCTAGGGGAACAACATTGTCGCGAACACTGTAATCAGCACCACCAAGAAGAAGGGTATTCGATGATTTTGCCATTGGGATCAGCCGCCCACTGGAAATCTTTTCACTGGTTTTGTTGATAAAAGCTTCCTGTGATTTAAAAAAGGATACTTGTAGTTCTGTGGAAGGATTAGGTAGGAAGAGAACACACTTTAAATACTGATTGCAGAAACGCTTGTCGTAAATTGACGAAACAGTTTCATATGTGATGACATTTACCAGGGATTATGTGCTAATTACTTAACAGAGAAAAATATTTATGGCATAATTTACCAGAAGAGAACACACTTTTAGAAATGAAGTATTTATGGCATAATTGTAACAGAAAAATAATAGCTAGGATTCTTTTTTTTTTCAATTCTTCATTCTGTGTGAAAAGCCTGTGATCAATATATTGGAAGTATAGAACATAGATGGTGGTCTAATTCTCTGAAACAAAATTATAACTTATTAAGTTTTAAAATTTCATATTTTTATAAATGACATATTATTAAAAGTATACGTCAACACATACTATTTGCGACATGTCATTTAAGATTTTATTTACTGAATAACAGGTCATACATTTTTACAGGTTAGTAAAATTTAAAAAAAAATTTTTTTTACGTTTTCATTATTTTTATTATAATATTACCTTTACATACATGTTCAATTAGTATATATATTGGCCCAAATAGTTTGGCTTATTTAATTGGAAGCAAGAGATTATATTTCAATCCTTTTAAATCCATCAAAATTCCTTATTTATTATATGAATCTTCAAATTCAGAAATCTTTACATTTTTAGATCTAATTAACCCTAATCACATATTTCCAAAAGAAAGACAGAGATTGGCAATTCATAAGTTAATACAAATTATTTTTTCATGCCACAAATGCGAGCTCAGAAATGAACGTTTACACAAAAATATAGATGAATAATAAATTCCATAATATAAAA
>JAUJEF010000534.1:0-29924 GCA_030444885.1 Citrus sp. QX-2021 | reverse complement strand
TGGCCTTCGGGCGGTTATTTTTGGGCGCGGCTGTGCCCGCGGCCTATTTTTGGTACGCGGAGGCCGCTCGCAAAGTATCGCCCATTCCGAGTCCGGCGGACGAAGTTGGCCAGCCCCTCCCCCGAAGGCTATAGCCCACCCGTTGTTTGGCCATTTTTCCGCCGGACGAACTTGGCGCCCCGGCCTTCGGTCGGTTATTTTTGGGCGTGGCTGTGCCCGCGGCCTATTTTTGGCACACGGAGGCCGCTCGCAAAGTCTCGCCCCATTCCGAGTCCGGCGGACGAAGTTGGCCAGCCCCTCCCCCGAAGGCTATAGCCCACCCGTTTTTTGGCCATTTTTCCGCTGGACGAACATGTCGCCCCGGCCTTCGGGTGGTTATTTTTGGGCGCGGCTGTGCCCACGGCCTATTTTTGGCACGCGGAAGCCGCTGCAATGTCTCGCCCCATTCCGAGTCCGGCGGACGAAGTTGGCCAGCCCCTCCCCCGAAGGCTATAGCCCACCCATTTTTTGGCCATTTTTCCGCTGGACGAACAAGGCGCCCCGGCCTTCAGGGGGTCATTTTTGGGCGTGGCTGTACCCGTAGCCTATTTTTGGCATGCGGAGGCCGCTCGCAAAGTCTCGCCCCATTCCGAGTCCGGCGGACGAATTTGGCCAGCCCCTCCCCCCAAGGCTATAGCCCACCCGTTTTTTGGCCATTTTTCCGCTGGGGGGTTTGGGCGCGCCGACTTTCGGGTGGTTATTTTTGGGCGCGGCTGTGCCCGCTGCCTATTATTGGCACGCGGAGGCCGCTCGCAAAGTCTCGCGACATTCCGAGTCCGGCGGACGAAGTGGGCCGGCCCCTCCCCCCAAGGCTATAGCCCACCCATTTTTTCGCCATTTTTCCACTGGACGAACTTGGCGCCCCGGCCTTCGGGTGGTTCTTTTTGGCCGCGGCTGTGCCCGCTGCCTTTTTTTGGCATGCGGAGACCATTCGCAAAGTCTCGATCCGTTCCGAGTCCGGCGGACGAAGTTGGCCAGCCCCTCCCCCCAAGGCTATAGCCCACCCGTTTTTTGGCCATTTTTCCGCTGGGGGGTTTGGGCGCGCCGACGTGCGGGTGGTTATTTTTGGGCGCGGCTGTGCCTGTGGCCTATTTTTGGTACGCGGAGGACGCTCGCAAAGTCTCGCCCCATTCCGAGTCCGGCGAACGAAGTTGGCGAGCCCCTCCCCCGAAGGCTATAGGCCACCCGTTTATTGGCCATTTTTCCGCTGGGGGGTTTGGGTGCAACGATCTTCGGGGGGTTATTTTTGGGCACGGCTGTGCCCGCAGCCTATTTTTGGCACGCGGAGGCCGCTCGCAACGTCTCGCCCCATTCCGAGTCCGGCGGACGAAGTGGGCCAGCCCCTCCCCCCAAGGCTATAGCCCACCCGTTTTTTGGCCATTTTTCCGCTGGGGGGTTTGGACGCGCCGACCATCGGGTGGTTATTTCTGGGTACGGCTGTGCCAATGGCCTATTTTTGGCACGCGGAGGCTGCTCGCAAAGTCTCGCCCCATTCCGCGACCGGCGGACGAAGTGGGCCAGCCCCTCCCCCCAAGGCTATAGCCCACCCGTTTTTTGGCCATTTTTCCGCTGGACGAACTTGGCGCCCCGGCCTTCGCGCGGTTATTTTTGGGCGCGGCTGTGCCCGCGGCCTATTTTTGGAACGCGCAGACCACTTGCAAAGTCTCACCCCATTCCGAGTCCGGCGGACGAAGTTGGCCAGCCCCTCCCCCCAAGGCTATAGCCCACCCGTTTTTTGGCCATTTTTCCGCTGGGGGGTTTGGGCACGCTGACCTTCGGGCAGTTATTTTTGGGTGTGGCTGTGCCCGTGGCCTATTTTTGGCACGCGGAGGCCGCTCGCAAAGTCTCGTCCCATTCCGTGTCCGGCGGACGAAGTTGGCCAGCCCCTCCCCCCAAGGCTATAGCCCACCCGTTTTTTGGCCATTTTTCCGCTGGACGAACTCGGCGCCCCGGCCTTCGGGCGGTTATTTTTGGGTGCGGCTGTGCCCGCGGCTTATTTTTAGCACGCGGAGGCCGCTCGCAAATTCTCGCCCCATTCCGAGTCCGGCGGACGAAGTGGGCCAGCCCCTCCCCCCAAGGCTATAGCCCACCCGTTTTTTGGCCATTTTTCCGCTGGACGAACTTGGCACCCCGGCCTTCGCGCTGTTAGTTTTGGGCGCGGCTGTGCCCACGGCCTATTTTTGGTACGTACAGGCCGCTCGCAAAGTCTCACCCCATTCCGAGTCCGGCAGACGATGTTGGCCAGCCCCTCCCCCCAAGGCTATCGCCCACCCGTTTTTTGGCCATTTTTCCGCTGGACGAACTTGGCGCCCCGGCCTTCGTGCAGTTATTTTTGGGTGCGGCTGTGCTCGTGGCCTATTTTTGGCACGCGGAGGCCAGTCGCAAAGTCTTGCCCCATTCAAAGTCCGGCGGACGAAGTGGGCCAGCCCCTCCTCCTTAGGCTATAGCCCACCCGTTTTTTGGCCATTTTTCCGCAGGACGAACATGTCGCCCCGGCCTTCGGGTGGTTATTTTTGGGCGCGGCTGTGCCCACGGCCTATTTTTGCACACGCTGAAGCCGCTGCAATGTCTCGCCCCATTCCGAGTCCGGGCGGACGAAGTTGGCCAGCCCCTCCCCCAAGGCTATAGCCCACCCATTTTTTGGCCATTTTTCCGCTGGACGAACAAGGCGCCCCGGCCTTCAGGGGGTCATTTTCGGGCGTGGCTGTATCCGTGGCCTATTTTTGGCATGCGGAGGCCGCTCGCAAAGTCTCGCCCCATTCCGAGTCCGGCGGACGAATTTGGCCAGGCCCTCCCCCCAAGGCTATAGCCCACCCGTTTTTTGGCCATTTTTCCGCTGGGGGGTTTGGGCGAGCCGACATACCGGCGGTTATTTTTGGGCGCGGCTGTGCCCGCGGCCTATTATTGGCACGCGGAGGCCGCTCGCAAAGTCTCGCGACATTCCGAGTCCGGCGGACGAAGTGGGCGGCCCCTCCCCCCAAGGCTATAGCCCACCCATTTTTTGGCCATTTTTCCACTGGACGAACTTGGCGCCCCGGCCTTCGGGTGGTTATTTTTGGCCGCGGCTGTGCCCGCTGCCTATTTTTGGCACGCGGAGACCGTTCGCAAAGTCTCGATCCGTTCCGAGTCCGGCGGACGAAGTTGGCCAGCCCCTCCCCCCAAGGCTATAGCCCACCCGTTTTTTGGCCATTTTTCCGCTGGGGGGTTTGGGCGCGCCGACCTTCGGGTGGTTATTTTTGGGCGCGGCTGTGCCCGTGGCCTATTTTTGGTACGCGGAGGACGCTCGCAAAGTCTCGCCCCATTCCGAGTCCGGCGAACGAAGTTGGCGAGCCCCTCCCCCGAAGGCTATAGGCCACCCGTTTTTTGGCCATTTTTCCGCTGGGGGGTTTGGGTGCAACGATCTTCGGGGGGTTATTTTTGGGCGCGGCTGTGCCCGCAGCCTGGCCACACGCGCGGAGGCCGCTCGCAACGTCTCGCCCCATTCCGAGTCCGGCGGACGAAGTGGGCCAGCCCCTCCCCCCAAGGCTATAGCCCACCCGTTTTTTGGCCATTTTTCCGCTGGGGGGTTTGACGCGCCGACCATCGGGTGGTTATTTCTGGGTACGGCTGTGCCAGTGGCCTATTTTTGGCACGCGGAGGCCGCTCGCAAAGTCTCGCCCCATTCCGCGACCGGCGGACGAAGTGGGCCAGCCCCTCCCCCCAAGGCTATAGCCCACCCGTTTTTTGGCCATTTTTCCGCTGGACGAACTTGGCGCCCCGGCCTTCGCGTGGTTATTTTTGGGCGCGGCTGTGCCCGCGGCCTATTTTTGGAACGCGCAGACCACATGTAAAGTCTCACCCCATTCCGAGTCCGGCGGACGAAGTTGGCCAGCCCCTCCCCCCAAGGCTATAGCCCACCCGTTTTTTGGCCATTTTTCCGCTGGGGGGTTTGGGCGCGCTGACCTTCGGGCAGTTATTTTTGGGTGCGGCTGTGCCCGTGGCCTATTTTTGGCACGCGGAGGCCGCTCGCAATGTCTCGCCCCATTCCGTGTCCGGCGGACGAAGTTGGCCAGCCCCTCCCCCCAAGGCTATAGCCCACCCGTTTTTTGGCCATTTTTCCGCTGGACGAACTCGGCGCCCCGGCCTTCGGGCGGTTATTTTTGGGTACGGCTGTGCCCGCGGCCTATTTTTGGCACGCGGAGGCCGCTCGCAAATTCTCGCCCCATTCCGAGTCCGGCGGACGAAGTGGGCCAGCCCCTCCCCCCAAGGCTATAGCCCACCCGTTTTTTGGCCATTTTTCCGCTGGACGAACTTGGCACCCCGGCCTTCGCGCTGTTATTTTTGGGCGCGGCTGTGCCCACGGCCTATTTTTGGTACGTACAGGCCGCTCGCAAAGTCTCACCCCATTTTGAGTCCGGCAGACGATGTTGGCCAGCCCCTCCCCCCAAGACTATCGCCCACCCGTTTTTTGGCCATTTTTCCTCTGGACGAACTTGGCGCCCCGGCCTTCGTGCAGTTATTTTTGGGCGCGGCTGTGCTCGTGGCCTATTTTTGGCACGCGGAGGCCAGTCGCAAAGTCTCGCCCCATTCGAAGTCCGGCGGACGAAGTGGGCCAGCCCCTCCTCCTTAGGCTATAGCCCACCCGTTTTTTGGCCATTTTTCCGCAGGACGAACATGTCGCCCCGGCCTTCGGGTGGTTATTTTTGGGCGCGGCTGTGCCCACGGCCTATTTTTGGCACGCGGAAGCCGCTCGCAATGTCTCGCCCCATTCCGAGTCCGGCGGACGAAGTTGGCCAGCCCCTCCCCCCAAGGCTATAGCCCACCCATTTTTTGGCCATTTTTCGGCTGGACGAACATGGCGCCCCGGCCTTCAGGGGGTCATTTTTGGGCGTGGCTGTACCCGTGGCCTATTTTTGGCATGCGGAGGCCGCTCGCAAAGTCTCGCGCCATTCCGAGTCCGGCGGACGAAGTTGGCCAGCCCCACCCCCCAAGGCATATAGCCCACCCGTTTTTGTGGCCTTTTTCCGCTGGACGAACTTGGCGCCCCGGCCTTCGGGCGGGTATTTTTGGGCGCGGCTGTGCCCGCGGCCTATTTTTGGCACACGGAGGCGCCTCGCAAAGTCTCGCGCCATTCCGAGTCCAGCGGACGAAGTTGGCCAGCCCCACCCCCCAAGGCTATAGCCCACCCGTTTTTGTGACCATTTTCCGCTGGACGAACTTGGCGCCCCGGCCTTCGTGCTGGTATTTTTGGGCGCGGCTGTGCCCGCGGCCTATTTTTGGCACACGGAGGTGCCTCGCAAAGTCTCGCACCATTCCGAGTCCGGCGGACGAAGTTGGCCAGCCCCACCCCCCAAGGCTATAGCCCACCCGTTTTTGTGGCGTTTTTCCGCTGGACGTACTTGGCGCCCCGGCCTTAGGGCGGGTATTTTTGGACGCGGCTGTGCCCGCGGCCTATGTTTGGCACACGGAGGCGCCTCGCAAAGTCTCGCGCCATTCCAAGTCCGGCGGACGAAGTTGGCCAGCCCAACCCCCCAAGGCTATAGCCCACCCGTTTTTGTGGCCATTTTCCGCGGGACGAACTTGGCGCCCCGGCCTTCGGGCGGGTATTTTGGGGCGCGGCTGTGCTCGCGGCATATTTTTGGCATACGGAGTTGCCTCGCAAAGTCTCGCGCCATTCCGAGTCCGGCAGACGAAGTTGGCCAGCCCCACCCCCCAAGGATATAGCCCACCCGTTTTTGTGGCGTTTTTCCGCTGGACGTACTTGGCGCCCCGGCCTTAGGGCGGGTATTTTTGGGCGCGGCTGTGTCCGCGGCCTATTTTTGGCACACGGAGGCGCCTCGCAAAGTCTCGCGCCATTCCGAGTCCGGCGGACGAAGTAGGCCAGCCCCACCCCCCAAGGCTATAGCCCACCCGTTTTTGTGGCCTTTTTCCGCTGGACGAACTTGGCGCCCCGGCCTTCGGGCGGGTATTTTTGGGCGCGGCTGTGCCCGCGGCCTATTTTTAGTTCACGGAGAGGCCTCGTAAAGTCTCGGGCCATTCCGAGTCCGGCGGACGAAGTAGGCCAGCCCCACCCCTCAAGGCTATAGCCCACCCGTTTTTGTTGCCATTTTCCGCTGGACGAACTTGGCGCCCCGGCCTTCGGGCGGGTATTTTTGGGCGCGGCTGTGCCCACGGCCTATTTTTGGCACACGGAGGTGCCTCGCAAAGTCTCGCGCCATTCCGAGTCCGGCGGACGAAGTTGGCCAGCCCCACCCCCCAAGGCTATAGCCCACCCGTTTTTGTGGCGTTTTTCCGCTGGACGTACTTGGCGCCCCGGCCTTAGGGCGGGTATTTTTGGACGCGGCTGTGCCCGCGGCCTATGTTTGGCACACGGAGGCGCCTCGCAAAGTCTCGCGCCATTCTGAGTCTGGCGGACGAAGTTGGCCAGCCCCACCCCCCAAGGCTATAGCCCACCCGTTTTTGTGGCCTTTTTCCACTAGACGAACTTGGCGCCCCGGCCTTCGGGCGGGTATTTTTGGGCGCGGCTGTGCCCGCGGCCTATTTTTGGCATACGGAGGTGCCTCGCAAAGTCTCGCGCCATTCCGAGTCCGGCGGACAAAGTTGGCCAGCCCCACCCCCCAAGGCTATAGCCAACCCGTTTTTGTGGCCTTTTTCCGCTGGACGAACTTGGTGTCCCGACCTTCGGGCGGGTATTTTTGGGCGCGGCTGTGCCCGCGGCCTATTTTTGGCACACGGAGGCGCCTCGCAAAGTCTCGCGCCATTCCGAGTCTGGCGGACGAAGTTGGCCAGCCCCACCCCCCAAGGCTATAGCCCACCCGTTTTTTGGCCATTTTTCCGCTGGACGAACTTGGCGCCCCGGCCTTCACGCGGTTATTTTTGGGCGCAGCTGTGCCCGCAGCCTATTTTTGGCACGTGGAGGCCGCTCGCAAAGTCTCGCCCGATTCCGAGTCCGGCGGACGAAGTTGGCCAGCCCCTCCCCCCAAGGCTATAGCCCACCCGTGTTTTGGCCATTATTCCGCTGGACGAACTTGGCGCCCCGGCCTTCGGGTGGTTATTTTTGGGTTTGGCAGTGCCCGCGGCTTATTTTTGGCATGCGGAGGCCGCTCGCAAAGTCTCACCCCATTCCGAGTCCGGCGGACGAAGTGGGCCAGCCCCCCCCCCAAGGCTGTAGCCCACCCGTTTTTTGGCCATTATTCCGCTGGACGAACTTGGCGCCCCGGCCTTCGGGTGGTTATTTTTGGGTTCGGCAGTGCCCGCGGCTTATTTTTGGCATGCGGAGGCCGCTCGCAAAGTATCACCCCATTCCGAGTCCGGCGGACGAAGTTGGCCAGCCCCTCCCCCCAAGGCTATAGCCCACCCGTTTTTTGGCCATTATTCCGCTGGACGAACTTGGCGCCCCGGCCTTCGGGTGGTTATTTTTGGGTTCGGCAGTGCCCGCGGCTTATTTTTGGCACGCGGTGGCCGCTCGCAAAGTCTCGCCCCATTCTGAGTCCGGCGGACGAAGTTGGCCAGCCCCTCCCCCCAAGGCTGTAGCCCACCCGTTTTTTGGCCATTATTCCGCTGGACGAACTTGGCGCCCCGGCCTTCGGGCGGTTATTTTTGGGTTCGGCAGTGCCCGCGGCCTGTTTTTGGCACGCGGAGGCCGCTCGCAAAGCCTCGCCCCATTCCGAGTCCGGCGGACGAAGTTGGCCAGCCCCTCCCCCCAAGGCTATAGCCCACCCGTTTTTTGGCCATTTTTCCGCTGGACGAACTTGGCGGCCCAGCCTTCGGGCGGTTATTTTTGGGCGCGGCTGTGCCCGCGGCCTATTTTTGGAACACGGAGGCCGCACGCAAAGTCTCGCCCCATTCCGAGTCCGGCGGACGAAGTGGGCCAGCCCCTCCCCCCAAGGCTATAGCCCACCCGTTTTTTGTCATTTTTCCGCTGGACGAACTTCGGGCGGTTATTTTTGGGCGCGACTGTGTCCGCGGCCTATTTTTAGCATGCGGAGGCCACTCGCAAAGTCTCACCCCATTCCGAGTCCGGCGGACGAAGTTGTCCAGCCCCTCCCCCCAAGGCTATAGCCCACCCGTTTTTTGTCATTTTTCCGCTGGACGAACTTCGGGCGGTTATTTTTGGGCGCGGCTGTGCCCGCGGCCATAGTTTTGGCACGCAGAGGCCCCTGGTAAAGTCTCACCCCATTCCGAGCCCGGCGGACGAAGTCGGCCAGCCCCTCCCCCCAAGGCTATAGCCCACCCGTTTTTTGGCCATTTTTCCGCTGGACGAACTTGGCGGCCCGGCCTTCGGGCGGTTATTTTTGGGCGGGCTGTGACCACGGCCTATTTTTGGCACGCAGAGGCTGCTCGTAAAGTCTCGCCCCATTCCGAGTCCGGCGGACGAAGTTGGCCAGCCCCTCCCCCCAAGGCTATAGCCCACCCGTTTATTGGCCATTTTTCCGCGGGGACGACCGCGCGCCCGGCCGTCGGTCGGTTATTTTTGGGCGCGGTTGTGCCCGCGGCCTATTTTTGGTACGCGGAGGCGGCTCGCAAAGTCTCGCCCAATTCCGAGTCCGGCGGACGAAGTTTGCCAGCCCCTCCCCCCAAGGCTATAGCCCTCCCGTTTATTGGCCATTTTTCCGCTGGGGGGTTTGGGAGCGCCGACCTTCGGACGATTATTTTTGGGCGCGGCTGTGCCCGCGGCCTACCTTTGGCACGCGGAGGCCGCTCGCAAAGTCTCGCCCCATTCCAAGTCCAGCGAACGAAGTTCGCCAGCACCTCCCCCCAAGGCTATAGCCCAGCCGTTTTTTGGCCATTTTTCCGCTGGACGAACTTGGCGCCCCGGTCTTCGGGCGGCTATTTTTGGGCGCGGTTGTGCACGCGGCCTATTTTTGGCATGCGGAGGCTGCTCGCAATATCTCGCCCCATTCCGAGCCCGGCGGACGAAGTGGGCCAGCCCCTCCCCCCAAGGCTAAAGCCCACCCGTTTTTTGGCCATTTTTCCGCTGGACGAACTTGGCGCCCCGGCCTTCGGGCGGTTATTTTTGGGCGCGGCTGTGCCCGCGGCCTATTTTTGGCACGCGGAGGCCGCTCGCAAAGTCTCGCCCCATTCCGAGTCCGGCGGACGAAGTTGGCCAGCCCCTCCCCCCAAGGCTATAGCCCGCCCGTTATTGACCATTTTTCCGCTGGGGGGTTTGGGCGCGACGACCTTCGGGTGGTTATTTTTGGGCGCGGCTGTGCCCGCGGCCATATTTTTTGCACGCGGAGGCCGCTCGCAAAGTCTCACCCCATTCCGAGTCTGGCGGACGAAGTTGGCAAGCCCCTCCCCGCAAGGCTATAGCCCACCCGATTTTTGGCCATTTTTCCGCTGGACGAACTTGGCGCCCCGGCCTTCGGGTGGTTATTTTTGGACGCGGCTGTGCCCGTGGCCTATTTTTGGCACGTGAAGGCTGCACGCAATGTCTCGCCCCATTATGAGCCCGGCGGACGAAGTGGGCCAGCCCCTCCCCCCAAGGCTATAGCCCACCCATTTTTTGGCCATTTTTGCGATGGACAAACTTGGCACTCCGGCCTTCGGGCGGTTATTTTTGGACGCGGCTGTGCCCGCGGCCTATTTTTGGCACACGGAGGCCGGTCGCAAAGTCTCGCCCCATTCCGAGTCCGGCGGACGAAGTTGGCCAGCCCCTCCCCCCAAGGCTATAGCCCACCCGTTTTTTGTCATTTTTCCGCTGGACGAACTTCGGGCGGTTATTTTTGGGCGCGACTGTGTCCGCGGCCTATTTTTAGCATGCGGAGGCCACTCGCAAAGTCTCACCCCATTCCGAGTCCGGCGGACGAAGTTGTCCAGCCCCTCCCCCCAAGGCTATAGCCCACCCGTTTTTTGTCATTTTTCCGCTGGACGAACTTCGGGCGGTTATTTTTGGGCGCGGCTGTGCCCGCGGCCATAGTTTTGGTACGCGGAGGCCACTCGTAAAGTCTCACCCCATTCCGAGCCCGGCGGACGAAGTCGGCCAGCCCCTCCCCCCAAGGCTATAGCCCACCCGTTTTTTGGCCATTTTTCCGCTGGACGAACTTGGCGGCCCGGCCTTCGGGCGGTTATTTTTGGGCGGGCTGTGACCACGGCCTATTTTTGGCACGCAGAGGCTGCTCGTAAAGTCTCGCCCCATTCCGAGTCCGGCGGACGAAGTTGGCCAGCCCCTCCCCCCAAGGCTATAGCCCACCCGTTTTTTGGCGATTTTTCCGCTGGACGAACTTCGCGCCCCGGCCGTCGGTCGGTTATTTTTGGGCACGGTTGTGCCCGCGGCCTATTTTTGGTACGTGGAGGCAGATCGCAAAGTCTCGCCCCATTCCGAGTCCGGCGGACAAAGTTGGCCAGCCCCTCCCCCCAAGGCTATAGCCCGCCCGTTTATTGGCCATTTTTCCGCTGGGGGGTTTGGGAGCGCCGACCTTCGGGCGATTATTTTTGGGCGTGGCTGTACCCGCGGCCTACCTTTGGCACGCGGAGGCCGCTCGCAAAGTCTCGCCCCATTCCAAGTCCAGCGAACGAAGTTCGCCAGCACCTCCCCCCAAGGCTATAGCCCAGCCGTTTTTTGGCCATTTTTCCGCTGGACAAACTTGGCACTCCGGCCTTCGGGCGGTTATTTTTGGATGCGGCTGTGCCCGCGGCCTATTTTTGGCTCATGGAGGCCGGTCGCAAAGTCTCGCCCCATTCCGAGTCTGGCGGACGAAGGGGGCCATCCCCTCCCCCCAAGGCTATAGCCCATCCGTTTTTTGGCCATTTTTCCGCTGGACGAAATTGGCGCCCCGGCCTTCGGGCAGTTATTTTTGGGCGCGGCTGCACCCGGGCCTATATTTGGCACATGGAGGCCGCTCGCAAAGTCTCGCTCCATTCCGAGTCCGGCGGACGAAGTGGGCCAGCCCCTCCCCCCAAGGCTATAGCCCATCCGTTTTTTGGCCATTTTTCCGCTGGACGAACTTGGCTCCCCGGCCTTCGGGCAGTTATTTTTGGGCGCGGCTGCACTCGGGCCTATATTTGGCACATGGAGGCCGCTCCCAAAGTCTCGCCCCATTCCGAGCCCGGCGGATGAAGTGGGCCAGCCCCTCCCCTCAAGGCTATAGCCCACCCGTTTTTTGGCCATTTTTCCGTTGGGGGGTTTGGGCGCGCCGACCATCTGGGGGTTATTTTTAGGCTCGGCTGTGCCCGCGGCCTATTTTTGGCACGCGCAGGCCGCTCGCAAAGTCTCACCCCATTCCGAGTCCGGCGGACGAAGTTGGCCAGCCCCTCCCCCCAAGGCTATAGCCCACCCGTTTTTTGGCCATTTTTCCGCTGGACGAACTTGGCGCCCCGGCCTTCGGGCGGTTATTTTTGGGCACGGCTGTGCCCGCGGCCTATTTTTGGCACACGGAGGATGCTCGCAAAGTCTCGCCCCATTCTGAGTCCGGCGGACGAAGTTGGCCAGCCCCTCCCCCCAAGGCTATAGCCCACCCGTTTTTTGGCCATTTTTCCGCTGGACGAACTTGGCTCCCCGGCCTTCGGGCAGTTATTTTTGGGCGCGGCTACGCCCGGGCCTATATTTGGCACATGGAGGCCACTCGCAAAGTGTCGCCCCATTCCGAGCCCGGCGGATGAAGTTGGCCAGCCCCTCCCCCCAAGGCTATAGCCCACCCGTTTTTTGGCCATTTTTCCGTTAGGGGGTTTGGGCACGCCGACCATCTGGGGGTTATTTTTGGGCGCGGCTGTGCCCGCGGCCTATTTTTTGCACGCGGAGGCCGCTCGTAAAGTCTCACCCCATTCCGAGTCCGGCGGACGAAGTTGGCCAGCCCCTCCCCCCAAGGCTATAGCCCACCCGTTTTTTGACATTTTTCCGCTGGACGAACTTGGCGCCCCGGCCTTCGGGCGGTTATTTTTGGGCGCGGCTGTGCCCGCGGCCTATTTTTGGCACACGGAGGACGCTCGCAAAGTCTCGCCCCATTCCGAGTCCGGCGGACGAAGTTGGCCAGCCCCTCCCCCCAAGGCTATAGCCCACCCGTTTTTTGGCCATTTTTCCGCTGGAAGAACTTGGCATTCCGCCTATTTTGGGTACGCGGAGGCCGCTCACAAAGTCTCGCCCCATTCCAAGTCCGGCGGACGAAGTTGGCCAGCCCCTCCCCCCAAGGCTATAGCCCACCCGTTTTTTGGCCATTTTTCCGCTGGACGAACTTGGCGCCCCGGCCTTCGGGCAGTTATTTTTGGGTACGGCTACGCCCATAGCCTATATTTGGCACACGGAGGCCGCTCGCAAAGTCTCGTCCCATTCCGAGCCCGGCGGACGAAGTTGGCCAGCCCCTCCCTCAAAGGCTATAGCCCACCCGTTTTTTGGCCATTTTTCCGTTGGACGAACTTGGCGCCCCGGCCTTCGGGCAGTTATTTTTGGGTTCGGCTGCGACCGCAGCCTATATTTGGCACACGGAGGCCGCTCACAAAGTCTCGTCCCATTCCGAGCCCGGCGGACGAAGTTGGCCAGCCCCTCCCCCCAAGGCTATAGCCCACCCGTTTTTTGGCCATTTTTCCGCTGGGCGAACTTGGCGCCCGCCTTCAAGGCGGTTATTTTGGGCGCGGCTGTGCCCGCGGCCTATTTTTGGCATACAGAGGCCGCTCGCAAAGTCTCGCCCCATTCCGAGTCCGGCGGACGAAGGGGGCCAGCCCCTCCCCCCAAGGTTATAGCCCTTCCGTTTTTTGGCCATTTTTCCGCTGGACGAACTTGGCGCCCCGGCCTTCGGGCGGTTATTTTTGGGCGCGGCTGTGCCCGCGGCCTATTTTTGGCACGCGGAGGCCGCTCGCAAAGTCTCGCCCCATTCCGAGTCCGGCGGACGAAGTTGGCCAGCCCCTCCCCCCAAGGCTATAGCCCACCCGTTTTTTGGCCATTTTTCCGCTGGGCGAACTTGGCGCCCCGGCCTTCGGGCGGTTATTTTTGGGCGCGGCTGTGCCCGCGGCCTATTTTTGGCATACGGAGGCCGCTCGCAAAGTCTCGCCCCATTCCGAGTCCGGCGGACGAAGTTGGCCAGCCCCTCCCTCAAAGGCTATAGCCCACCCGTTTTTTGGCCATTTTTCCGTTGGACGAACTTGGCGCCCCGGCCTCCGGCCAGGTAGGTGTGGGTGCGGCTGTGCGCTCGGGCTCTATTTGGCACACGGAGGCCGCTCACAAAGTCTCGTCCCATTCCGAGCCCGGCGGACGAAGTTGGCCAGCCCCTCCCCCCAAGGCTATAGCCCACCCGTTTTTTGGCCATTTTTCCGCTGGGCGAACTTGGCGCCCCGGCCTTCGGGCGGTTATTTTTGGGCGCGGCTGTGCCCGCGGCCTATTTTTGGCATACGGAGGCCGCTCGCAAAGTCTCGCCCCATTCCGAGTCCGGCGGACGAAGGGGGCCAGCCCCTCCCCCCAAGGTTATAGCCCTTCCGTTTTTTGGCCATTTTTCCGCTGGACGAACTTGGCGCCCCGGCCTTCGGGCGGTTATTTTTGGGCGCGGCTGTGCCCGCGGCCTATTTTTGGCACGCGGAGGCCGCTCGCAAAGTCTCGCCCCATTCCGAGTCCGGCGGACGAAGTTGGCCAGCCCCTCCCCCCAAGGCTATAGCCCGCCCGTTATTGGCCATTTTTCCGCTGGGGGGTTTGGGCGCGCCGACCTTCGGGTGGTTATTTTTGGGCGCGGCTGTGCCCGCGGCCATATTTTTTGCACGCGGAGGCCGCTCGTAAAGTCTCACCCCATTCCGAGTCTGGCGGACGAAGTTGGCAAGCCCCTCCCCGCAAGGCTATAGCCCACCCGTTTTTTGGCCATTTTTCCGCTGGACGAACTTGGCGCCCCGGCCTTCGGGTGGTTATTTTTGGGCGCGGCTGTGCCCGCAGCCTATTTTTGGCACGCGAAGGCTGCACGCAATGTCTCGCCCCATTCCAATCCCGGCGGACGAAGTGGGCCAGCCCCTCCCCCCAAGGCTATAGCCCACCCATTTTTTGGCCATTTTTGCGATGGACAAACTTGGCACTCCGGCCTTCGGGCGGTTATTTTTGGACGCGGCTGTGCCCGCGGCCTATTTTTGGCACACGGAGGCCGGTCACAAAGTCTCAACCCATTCCGAGTCCGGCTGACGAAGTTGGCCAGCCCCTCCCCCCAAGGCTATAGCCCACCCGTTTTTTGGCCATTTTTCCGCTGGGGTGTTTGGGCGCGCCGACCTTCGGTGGGTTATTTTTGGGCACGGCTGTGCCCGCGGCCTATTTTTGGTACGCGGAGGCCGTTCGCAAAGTCTCGTCCCATTCCGAGTCCGGCGGACGAAGTTGGCCAGCCCCTCCCCCCAACGGTATAGCCCACCCATTTTTTGCCCATTTTTCCGCTGGGCGAACTTGGCGCCCCGGCCTTCGGGCGGTTATTTTTGGGCGCGGCTGTGCCCGCGGCCTATTTTTGGCATACGGAGGCCGCTCGCAAAGTCTCGCCCCATTCCGAGTCCGGCGGACGAAGGGGGCCATCCCCTCCCCCCAAGGCTATAGCCCATCCGTTTTTTGGCCATTTTGCCGCTGGACGAAATTGGCGCCCGGCCTTCGGGCAGTTATTTTTGGGAGCGGCTGTGCCCGGGCCTATATTTGGCACATGGAGGCCGCTCGCAAAGTCTCGCCCCATTCCGAGTCCGGCGGACGAAGTGGGCCAGCCCCTACCCCCAAGGCTATAGCCCATCCGTTTTTTGGCCATTTTTCCGCTGGACGAACTTGGCTCCCCGGCCTTCGGGCAGTTATTTTTGGGCGCGGCTGCGCCCGGGCCTATATTTGGCACATGGAGGCCGCTCGTAATGTCTCGCCCCATTCCGAGCCCGGCGGACGAAGTGGGCCAGCCCCTCCCCCCAAGGCTATAGCCCACCCATTTTTTGGCCATTTTTCCGATGGACTAACTTGGCACTCCGGCCTTCGGGCGGTTATTTTTGGATGCGGCTGTGCCCGCGGCCTATTTTTGGCTCATGGAGGCCGGTCGCAAAGTCTCGCCCCATTCCGAGTCTGGCGGACGAAGTCGGCCAGCCCCTCCCCCCAAGGCTATAGCCCGCCCGTTATTGGCCATTTTTCCGCTGGGGGGTTTGGGCGCGCCGACCTTCGGGTGGTTATTTTTGGGCGCGGCTGCGCCCGCGGCCATATTTTTTGCACGCGAAGGCCGCTTGCAAAGTCTCACCCCATTCCGAGTCTGGCGGACGAAGTTGGCAAGCCCCTCCCCGCAAGACTATAGCCCACCCATTTTTTGGCCATTTTTCCGCTGGGCGAACTTGGCGCCCCGGCCTTCGGGCGGTTATTTTTGGGCGCGGCTGTGCCCGCGGCCTATTTTTGGCATACGGAGGCCGCTCGCAAAGTCTCGCCCGATTCCGAGTCCGGCGGACGAATGGGGCCATCGCCTCCCCCCAAGGCTATAGCCCATCCGTTTTTTGGCCATTTTTCCGCTGGACGAAATTGGCGCCCCGGGCTTCGGGCAGTTATTTTTTGGCGCGGCTGCGCCCGGGCCTATATTTGGCACATGGAGGCCGCTCGCAAAGTCTCGCCCCATTCCGAGTCCGGCGGACAAAGTGGGCCAGCCCCTCCCCCCAAGGCTATAGCCCATCCATTTTTTGGCCATTTTTCCGCTGGACGAACTTGGCTCCCCGGCCTTCGGGCAGTTATTTTTGGGCGCGGCTGCACCCGGGCCTATATTTGGCACATGGAGGAGCTCGCAAAGTCTCGCCCCATTCCGAGCCCGGCGGATGAAGTGGGCCAGCCCCTCCCCCCAAGGCTATAGCCCACCCGTTTTTTGGCCATTTTTCCGTTGGGGGGTTTGGGCGCGCCGACCATCTGGGGTTTATTTTTGGGCGCGGCTGTGCCTGCGGCCTATTTTTGGCACGCGGAGGCCGCTCGCAAAGTCTCACCCCATTCCGAGTCCGGTGGACGAAGTTGGCCAGCCCCTCCCCCCAAGGCTATAGCCCATCCGTTGTTTGGCCATTTTGCCGCTGGACGAAATTGGCGCCCGGCCTTCGGGCAGTTATTTTTGGGCGCGGCTGCGCCCGGGCCTATATTTGGCACATGGAGGCCGCTCGCAAAGTCTCGCCCCATTCCGAGTCCGGCGGACGAAGTGGGCCAGCCCCTACCCCCAAGGCTATAGCCCATCCGTTTTTTGGCCATTTTTCCGCTGGACGAACTTTGATCCCCGGCCTACGGGCATTTATTTTTGGGCGCGGCTGCGCCCGGGCCTATATTTGGCACATGGAGGACGCTCGCAAAGTCTCGCCCCATTCCGAGCCCGGCGGACGAAGTGGGCCAGCCCCTCCCCCCAAGGCTATGGCCCACCCGTTTTTGGGCATTTTTCTGCTGGGGGGTTTGGGTGCGCCGACCTTCGGGCGGTTATTTTTGGGCGCGGCTGTGCCCGCGGCCTATTTTTGGTACGCGGAGGTCGCCCGCAAAGTCTCGCCACATTCCGAGACCGGCGGACAAAGTTGGCCAGCCCCTCCCCCCCAGGCTATAGCCCACCCGTTTTTTGGCCATTTTTCCTCTGGACGAACTTGGCGCCCCGGCCTTCGGGCGGTTATTTTTGGGCGCGGCTGTGAGCACGGCCTATTTTTGGCACGCGGAGCCCGCTTGCAAAGTCTCGCCCCATTCTGAGTCCGCGGACAAAGTTGTGGCGCCACCCCCAAGGCTATGGCCCACCCGTTTTGGGCATTTTTCTGCTGGGGGGTTTGGGTGCGCCGACCTTCGGGCGGTTCTTTTTGGGCGCGGCTGTGCCCGCGGCCTATTTTTGGCACGCGGAGGCCGCCCGCAAAGTCTCGCCCCATTCCGAGTCCGGCGGACAAAGTTGGCCAGCGCCACCCCCCAAGGCTATGGCCCACCCGTTTTTGGGCATTTTTCTGCTGGGGGGTTTGGGCGCGCCGACCTTCGGGCGGTTATTTTTGGGCGCGGCTGTGCCCGCGGTCTATTTTTGGCACGCGGAGGCCGCCCGCAAAGTCTCGCCCCATTCCGAGTCCGGCGGACGAAGTTGGCCAGCCCCTCTCCCCAAGGCTATAGCCCACCCGTTTTTTGGCCATTTTTCCGCTGGATGAACTTTGCGCCCCGGCCGTCGGGCAGTTATTTTTGGGCGTGGCTGTGCCCGCGGCCTATTTTTGGCACGCGTAGGCCGCTCGCAAAGTCTCGCCCCATTCCGAGTCCGGCGGACGAAGTTGGCCAGCCCCTCCCCCCAAGGCTATAGCTCACCCGTTTTTTGGCCATTTTTCCGCTGGGGGGTTTGGGCGCAATGACCTTCGGGAGGTTATTTTTGGACGCGGCTGTGCCCGTGACCTATTTTTGGCACGCGGAGGCGGCTCGCAAAGTCTCACCTCATTCCGAGTCCGGCGGACGAAGTTGGCCAGCCCCTACCCCCAAGGCTATAGCCCACCCGTTTTTTGGCCATTTTTCCGCTGGACGAACTTGGCGCCCCGGCCTTCGGGCGGTTATTTTTGGGTGCGGCTGTGCCCGCGGCGTATTTTTAGCATGCGCAGGCCGGTCGCAAAGTCTCGCCCCATTCCGAGTCCGGCGGACGAAGTTGGCCAGCCCCTCCCCCCAAGGCTATAGCTCACCCGTTTTTTGGCCATTTTTCCGCTGGGGGGTTTGGGCGCAATGACCTTCGGGAGGTTATTTTTGGACGGGGCTGTGCCCGCGGCCTATTTTTAGCACGCAGAGACCGCTCGCAAAGTCTCGCCGCATTCCGAGTCCGGCGGACGAAGTTGGCCAGCCCCTCCCCCCAAGGCTATTGCCCACCCGTTTTTTGGCCATTTTTCCGTTGGGGGGTTTGGGCGCGCCGACCTTCGGGCGGTTATTTTTGGGCGCGGCTGTGCCCGTGGCCTATTTTTGGCACGCGGAGGCGGCTCGCAAAGTCTCGCGCCATTCCGAGTCCGGCGGACGAAGTTGGCGAGCCCCTCCCCCCAAGGCTATAGCCCACCCGTTTTTTGGCCATTTTTCCGCTGGACGAACTTGGCGCCCCGGCCTACGGGCGGTTATTTTTGGGTTCGGCTGTGCCCGCGGCCTATTTTTGGCATGCGGAGGCCGCTCGCAATGTCTCGCCCCAATCCGAGTCCGGCGGACGAAGTTGGCGAGCCCCTCCCCCCAAGGCTATAGTCCACCCGTTTTTTGGCCATTTTTCCGCTGGGGGATTTGGGCGCAACGACATTCGGGGGGATATTTTTGGGCGCGGCTGTGTCTGCGGCGTATTTTTGGCACGAGGAGGCCGCTCGCAAAGTCTCGCCCCATTCCGAGTCCGGCGGACGAAGTTATCCAGCCCCTCCCCCCAAGGCTATAGCCCACCCGTTTTTTGGCCATTTTTCCGCTGGACGAACTTGGCGCCCCGGCCTTGGGGCGGGTATTTTTGGGTGCGGCTGTGCCCGTGGCCTATTTTTGGCACGCGGAGGACGCTCGCAAAGTCTCTTCCCATTCCGAGTCCGGCGGACGAAGTGGGCCAGCCCATCCCCTCAAGGCTATAGCCCAACCGTTTTTTGGCCATTTTTACGCTGGGGGGTTTGGGCGCAACGACCTTCGGGGGGTTATTTTTGGTCGCGGCTGTGCCCGTGGCCTATTTTTGGCACGCGGAGGCAGCTCGCAAAGTCTCGCGCCATTCCGAGTCCGGCGGACGAAGTGGGCCAGCCCCTCCCCCCAAGGCTATAGCCCACCCGTTTTTTGGCCATTTTTCCGCTGGACGAACTTGGCGCCCCGGCCTTCGGGCCGTTATTTTTGGGCGCGGCTGTGCGCGTGGACTATTTTTGGCACGCGGAGGCCGCTCACAAAGTCTCGCCCCATTCTGAGTCCGGCGGACAAAGTTGGCCAGCCCCTCCCCCCAACGCTATAGCCCACCCGTTTTTTGGCCATTTTTCCGCTGGACGAACGCGGCGCCCCGTCCTTCGGGTGGTTATTTTTGGGCGCCGCTGTGCCCGTGTCCTATTTTTGGCACGTGTAGGCCGCTCGCAAATTCTCGCCCCATTCCGAGTCCGGCGGACGAAGTGGGAAGCCCCTCCCCCCAAGGCAATACCCCACCCGTTTTTTGGCCATTTTTCCGCTGGGGGGTTTGGGCGCGCCGTCCTTTGGGGGGTTATTTTTGGCCGCGGCTGTACCCGCGGCCTATTTTTGGCACGCGGAGGCCGCTCGTAAAGTCTTGCCCCATTCCGAGTCCGGCGGACGAAGTTGGCCACCCCTCCCCCCAAGGCTATAGCCCACCCGTTTTTTGGCCATTTTTCCGCTGGGGGGTTTGGACGCGCCGACCTTCGGGGGTTATTTTTGGGCGCGGCTGTGCCCGTGGCCTATTTTTGGCACACGGAGGCCGCTCGTAAAGTCTCCTCCCTTTCCGTGTCCCGCGGACGAAGTTGCCCAGCCCCTCCCCCCAAGGCTATAGCCCATCCGTTTTTTGGCCATTTTTCCGCTGGATGAACTTGGCGCCCCGGCCTTCGGGCGGTTATTTTTGGACGTGGCTGTGCCCACGGCCTATTTTTGGCACGCGGAGGCCGCTCGCAAAGTCTCGCCCCATTCGGAGTCCGGCGTTCGGGTAGTTATTTTTGGGCGCGGCTGTGCCCGCGGCCTATTTTAGGCACGTAGAGGCCACTAGCAAAGTCTCGCCCCATTCCGAGTCCGGCGGACGAAGTTGGCCAGCACCTATCCCCAAGGCTATAGCCCACCCGTTTTTTGGCCATTTTTCCGCTGGGGGGTTTGGGCGCAACAACCTTCGGTGGGCTATTTTTGGGCGCGGCTGTGCCCGCGGCCTATTTTTGGCACGCGGAAGCTGCTCGCAAAATCTCGCCCCATTCCGATTCCGGCGGACGAAGTTGGCCAGCCCCTCCCCCGAAGGCTATAGCCCACCCGTTTTTTGGCCATTTTTCCGCTGGACGAACTTGGCGCCCAGGCCTTCGGGTGGTTATTTTTGGGCGCGGCTGTGCACGCCGCCTATTTTTGGCACGCAGAGGCCGTTCGCAAGGTCTCGCCCAATTCCGAGTCCGGCAGACGAAGTTGGCCAGCCCCTCCCCCCAAGGCTATAGCCCACCCGTTTTTTTGCCATTTTTCCGCTGGACGAACTCAGCGCCCCGGCCATCGGGGGGTTATTTTTGGGTGCGGCTGTGCCCGTGGCCTATTTTTGGCACGCGGAGGCCGCTCGCAAAGTCTCGCCCCATTCCAAGTCCGGCGGACGAAGTTGGCCAGCCCCTCCCCCCAAGGCTATAGCCCACCCGTTTTTTGGCAATTTTTCCGCTGGACGAACTTGGCGCCCCGGCGTTCGGGCGGTTATTTTTGGGCGCGGCTGTGCCCGTGGCCTATTTTTACCACACGGTGGCCGTTCGCAAAGTGTCTCCCCATTCCGAGTCCGGCGGACGAAGTTGGCCAGCCCCTCCCCCCAAGGCTATAGCCCACCCGTTTTTGTGGCCTCTTTCCGCTGGACGAACTTGGCGCCCCGGCCTTCGGGCGGGTATTTTTGGGCGCGGCTGTGCCCGCGGCCTATTTTTGGCTCACAGAGGCGCCTCGCAAAGTCTCGCGCCATTCCGAGTCCGGCGGACGAAGTTGGCCAGCCCCTCCCCCCAAGGCTATAGCCCACCCGTTTTTGTGGCCTCTTTCCGCTGGACGAACTTGGCGCCCCGGCCTTCGGGCGGGTATTTTTGGGCGCGGCTGTCGCGGAGGGGTATTGTTGGCTCTCGGAGGCGCCTCGCAAAGTCTGGCGCCCTGCCGAGTCCGGCGGACGAAGTTGTCCAGCCCGACGACCCAAGGCTATAGCCCACCCGTTTTTGTGGCCTCTTTCCGCTGGACGAACTTGAGGCCCGGCCTTCGGGCGGGTATTTTTGGACGCGGCTGTGCCCGCGGCCTATTTTTGGCACACGGAGGCGCCTCGCAAAGTCTCGCGCCATTCCGAGTCCGGCGGGCGAGGAAGGCCGGCCGCGCCCCCCAGAGGGAAAGCCCGCCCGTTTTTGTGGCCTCTTTCCGCTGGACGAACTTGGCGCCCCGGCCTTCGGGCGGGTATTTTTGGGCGCGGCTGTGCCCGCGGCCTATTTTTGGCACACGGAGGTGCCTCGCAAAGTCTGGCGCCATTCCGAGTCCGGCGGACGAAGTTGGCCAGCCCCACCCCCAAGGCTATAGCCCACACCGTGTTGTGGGCTCTTTCCGGTGGACGTACTTGGCGGCCCGGCCGTCGGGCGGGTATTTTTGGGCGCGGCTGTGCCCGCGGCGTATTTGTGGCACACGGAGGCGCGTCGGAAAGTCTGGCGCCATTCCGAGTCCGCGGACGGTTGGCCAGCCCCACGCCCCAAGGCTATAGCCCACCCGTTTTTGTGGCCTCTTTCCGCTGGACGAACTTGGCGCCCCGGCCTTCGGGCGGGTATTTTTGGGCGCGGCTGTGCCCGCGGCCTATTTTTGGCACACGGAGGCTCCTCGCAAAGTCTCGCGCCATTCCGAGTCCGGCGGACGAAGTTGGCCAGCCCCTCCCCCCAAGGCTATAGCCCACCCGTTTTTTGGCCATTTTTCCGATGGACGAACTTGGCGCCCCGGCCTTCGGGGGTTATGTTTGGGCGCGGCTGTGCCCGCGGCCTATTTTTGGTACGCGGAGGCCGCTCGGAAAGTCTCTCCCCATTCCGAGTCCGGCGGACGAAGTTCGCCAGCCCCTCCCCCCAAGGCTATAGCCCACCCGTTTTTTGGCCATTTTTCCGCTGGACGAACTTGGCGCCCCGGCCTTCGGGCGGTTATTTTTGGGCGCGGCTGTGCCCGCGGTCTATTTTTGGCATGCGGCGACCGCTCGCAAAGTCTTGCCCCATTCCGAGTCCGGCGGACGAAGTAGGCCAGCCCCTCCCCCCAAGGCTATAGCCCACCCGTTTTTTGGCCATTTTTCCAATGGACGAACTTGGCGCCCCGACCTTCGGCGGGTTATTTTTGGGCGCGGCTGTGTCCGCGGCCTATTTTTGGCACGCGGAGGCCGCTCGCAAAGTCTCGCCCCATTCCAAGTCCGGCGGATGAAGTTGGCCAGCCCCTCCCCCCAAGGCTATAGCCCACCCGTTTTTTGGCCATTTTTCCGATGGACGAACTTGACGCCCCGGCCTTCGGGGGTTATTTTTGGGCGCGGCTGTGCCCGCGGCCTATTTTTGGTACGCGGAGGCCGCTCGCAAAGTCTCTCCGCATTCCGAGTCCGGCAGACGAAGTTCGCCAGCCCCTCCCCCCAAGGCTATAGCCCACCCGTTTTTTGGCCATTTTTCAGCTGGACAAACTTGGCGCCCCAACCTTCGGGCGGTTATTTTTGGGCGCGGCTGTGCCCGCGGTCTATTTTTGGCATGCAGCGACCGCTCGCAAAGTCTTGCCCCATTCCGAGTCCGGCGGACGAAGTAGGCCAGCCCCTCCCCCCAAGGCTATAGCCAACCCGTTTTTTGGCCATTTTTCCAATGGACGAACTTGGCGCCCCGACCTTCGCCGGGTTATTTTTGGCCGCGGCTGTGTCCGCGGCCTATTTTTGGCACGCGGAGGCCGCTCGCAAAGTCTCGCCCCATTCCAAGTCCGGCGGATGAAGTTGGCCAGCCCCTCCCCCCAAGGCTATAGCCCACCCGTTTTTTGGCCATTTTTCCGATGGACGAACTTGACGCCCCGGCCTTCGGGGGTTATTTTTGGGCGCGGCAGTGCCCACGGCCTATTTTTGGCACGCAGAGGCCGCTCGCAAAGTCTCGCCCCATTCCGAGTCCGGCGGACGAAGTGGGCCAGCCCCTCCCCCCAAGGCTATAGCCCACCCGTTTTTTGGCCATTTTTCCGCTGGGGGGTTTGGGCGCGCAGACCTTCGGAGGGTTATTTTTGGGCGGGACTGTGCCCGCGGCCTATTTTTGGCACGCGGAGGCCGTTCGCAATGTCTCGTCCCATTCCGAGTCCGGCGGACGAAGTCGGCCAGCCCCTCCCCCCAAGGCTATAGCCCACCCGTTTTTTGGCCATTTTTCCGCTGGACGAACTTGGCGCCCCGGCCTTCGGGCGGTTATTTTTGGGCGCGGCTGTGCCCGCGGCCTATTTTTGCTCGCAGAGGCCGCTCGTAAAGTCTCACCCAATTCCGAGTCCGGCGGACGAAGTTGGCCCGCCCCTCCCCCCAAGGCTATAGCCCACCCGTTTTTTGGCCATTTTTCCACTGCACGAACTTGGCACCACCGCCTTCGGGCAGTTATTTTTGGGCGCGGCTTTTCCCGCGGCCTATTTTTGGCACGCGGAGGCAGCTAGCAAAGTCTCGCCCCATACTGAGTCCGGCGGACGAAGTCGGCCAGCCCCTCCCCCCAAGGCTATAGCCCACCCGTTTTTTGGCCATTTTTCCGCTGGACGAACTTGGCGCCCCGGCCTTCGGGCGGTTATTTTTGGGCGCGGCTGTGCCCGCGGCCTATTTTTGCTCGCAGAGGCCGCGCGCAAAGTCTCACCCAATTCCGAGTCCGGCGGACGAAGTTGGCCCGCCCCTCCCCCCAAGGCTATAGCCCACCCGTTTTTTGGCCATTTTTCCACTGCACGAACTTGGCACCACCGCCTTCGGGCAGTTATTTTTGGGCGCGGCTTTTCCCGCGGCCTATTTTTGGCACGCGGAGGCAGCTAGCAAAGTCTCGCCCCATACTGAGTCCGGCGGACGAAGTTGGCCAGCCCCTCCCCCCAACGCTATAGCCCACCCGTTTTTTGGCCATTTTTCCGCTGGACGAACTTGGCGCCCAGGTCTTCGGGCGGTAATTTTTGGGCGCGGCTGTGCCCGGGACCTATTTTCGGCACGCGGACGCCGCTCGTAAAGTATCGCCCCATTCCGAGTCCGGCGGACGAAGTTGGCCAGCCCCTCCCCCCAAGGCTATAGCCCACCCGTTTTTTGGCCATTTTTCCGATGGACGAACTTGGCGCCCCGGCCTTCGGGGGTTATGTTTGGGCGCGGCTGTGCCCATGGCCTATTTTTGGTACGCGAGGCCGCTCGGAAAGTCTCTCCCATTCCGAGTCCGGCGGACGGTTCGCCAGCCCCTCCCCCCCAGGCTATAGCCCACCCGTTTTTGGGCCATTTTTCCGATGGACTAACTTGGCGCCCCCGCCTTCGGGCGGTTATTTTGGGCGCGGCTGTGCCCGCGGCCTATTTTTGGCAAGCGGAGGCCGCTCGCAAAGTCTCGCTATTCCAAGTCCGGCGGACGAAGTTGGCCAGCCCCTCCCCCCAAGGCTATAGCCCACCCGTTTTTTGTCCATTTTTCCGCTGGACGAACTTGCCGCCCCGGCCTCCGGGCGGTTATTTTTGGGCGCGGCTGTGCCAGTGGCCTATTTTTGGCACGCAGAGGCCGCTCGCAAAGTCTCGACCCATTCCGAGTCCGGCGGACGAAGTTGGCCAGCCCCTCCCCCCAAGGCTATAGCCCACCCGTTTTTTGGCCATTTTTCCGCTGTTGGTTTTGGGCGCGCCGTCCTTCGGTGGGTTATTTTTGGGCGCGACTGTGCCCGCGACCTATTTTTGGCACGCAGAGGCCGTTCGCAATGTCTCGTCCCATTCCGAGTCCGGCGGACGAAGTTGGCCAGCCCCTCCCCCCAAGGCTATAGCCCACCCGTTTTTTGGCCATTTGTCCGCTGGACGAACTTGGCGCCCCGGCCTTCGGGCGGTTATTTTTGGGCGCGGCTGTGCCCGCGGCCTATTTTTGCTTGCAGAGGCCGCTCGCAAAGTCTCACCCAATTCCGAGTCCGGCGGACGAAGTTGGCCCGCCCCTCCCCCCAAGGCTATAGCCCACCCGTTTTTTGGCCATTTTTCCACTGCACGAACTTGGCACCACCGCCTTCGGGCAGTTATTTTTGGACGCGGCTTTGCCCGCGGCCTATTTTTGGCACGCGGAGGCAGCTAGCAAAGTCTCGCCCCATACCGAGTCCGGCGGACGAAGTTGGCCAGCCCCTCCCCCCAACGCTATAGCCCACCCGTTTTTTGGCCATTTTTCCGCTGGACGAACTTGGCACACCGGCCTTCGGGCGGTTATTTTTGGGCGCGGCTGTGTCCGCGGCCTATTTTTGGCACACGGAGGCCGCTCGCAAAGTCTCGCCCCATTCTGAGTCCGGCGGACGAAGTTGGCCCGCCCCTCCCCCCAAGGCTATAGCCCACCTGTTTTTTGGCCATTTTTCCGCTGGACGAACTTGGCGCCCCGGCCTTCGGGCTGTTATTTTTGGGCACGCCTATGCCCGCGGCCTATTTTTGTCACGCGGTGGCCGCTCGCAAAGTCTCGCCCTATTCCGAGTCCGGCGGACGAAGTTGGCCAGCCCCTCCCCCCAAGGCTATAGCCCACCAGTTTTTTGGCCATTTTTCGCTGGACGAACTTGGCGCCCCGGACTTCGGGTGGTTATTTTTGTGCGCGGCTGTGCCCGCGGCCTATTTTTGGCACGCGGAGGCCGTTCGTAAAGTCTCGCCCCATTCCGAGTCCGGCGGACGAAGTTGGCCAGCCCCTCCCCCCAAGGCTATAGCCCACCCGTTTTCTGGCCATTTTTCCGCTGGGGGGCTGGGGCGCCCCGGCCTTCGGGCGGTTATTTTTGGGTGCGGCTGTGCCCGCATCCTATTTTTGGCACACGGAGGCTGCTCGCAAAGTCTCGCCCCATTCTGAGCCCGGCGGACGAACTTGGCCAGCCCCCTCCCCAAGGCTATAGCCCACCCGTTTTTGTGGCCTTTTTCCGCTGGACGAACTTGGCGCCCCGGCCTTTGGGCGGTTGTTTTTTGCCGTGGCTGTCCCCGCGGTCTATTTTTGGCACACGGGGGACGCTAGCAAAGTCTCGCCCCATTCCGAGTCCGGCGGACGAACTTGGCCAGCCCCACCCCCCAAGGCTATAGCCCACCCGTTTTTGTGGCCATTTTCCGCTGGACGAACTTGGTGCCCCAGCCTTCGGGCGGTTATTTTTGGGTGCGGCTGTGCCCGCGTCCTATTTTTGGCACACGGAGGCTGCTCGCAAAGTCTCGCCCCATTCTGAGCCCGGCGGACGAACTTGGCCAGCCCCCTCCCCAAGGCTATAGCCCACCCGTTTTTGTGGCCTTTTTCCGCTGGACGAACTTGGCGCCCCGGCCTTTGGGCGGTTGTTTTTTGCCGTGGCTGTCCCCGCGGTCTATTTTTGGCACACGGGGGCCGCTAGCAAAGTCTCGCCCCATTCCGAGTCCGGCGGACGAACTTGGCCAGCCCCACCCCCCATGGCTATAGCCCATCCGTTTTTGTGGCCTTTTTCCGCTGGACGAAGTTGGCGCCCCGGCCTTCGGGCGGTTATTTTTTTGGCGCGGCTGTGTCCGCTGCCTATTTTTGGCACACGGAGGCCGCTCGCAAAGTCTCGCCCCATTCCGAGTCCGGCGGACGAACTTGGCCAGGCCCACCCCCTAGGCAAAAGGCCACCCGTTTTTGTGGCCTTTTTCCGCTGGACGAACTGGGTACCCCGGCCTTCGGGTGGTTATTTTTGGGCGCGGCCGTGCCCGCGGCCTATTTGTGGCACACGGAGGCCGCTCGTAAAGTCTCGCCCATTTCCGAGTCCGGCGGACGAACTTGGCCAGCCTCACCCCCCAAGGCTATAGCCCACCCGTTTTTGTGGCCTTTTTACGCTGCACGAACTTGGCGCCCCGGCCTTCGGACGGTTATTTTTAGGCGCGGCCGTGCCCGCGGCCTATTTTTTGCACACGGAGGCCAATCGCAAAGTCTTGCCTCATTCCGAGTCCGGCGGACGAACTTGGCCAGCCCCACCCCCCAAGGCTATAGCCCACCCGTTTTTGTGCCCTTTTTCCGCTGCACGAACTTGGCACCCCGGCCTTCGGGCGGTTATTTTTGGGCGCGGCTGTGTCGGCAGGCTATTTTTTGCACACGGAGGCCACACGCAAAGTCTCACCCCAGTTTGAGTCGGGCGGTCCAACTTGGCCAGCCCCACCCCCCAAGGCTATAGCCCACCCGTTTTTGTGCCCTTTTTCCGCTGCACGAACTTGGCGCCCCGGCCTTCGGGTGGTTATTTTTGGGTAAAGCTGTGCCCGCGGCCTATATTTGGTACACGGAGGCCGCTCGCAAAGTCTCGCCCCATTCCGAGTCCGGCGGACGAACTTGGCCAGCCCCACCCCCCAAGGCTATAGCCCACCCGGTTTTGTGGCCTTTTTCCGCTGGACGAACTTGGCGCCCCGGCCTTCGGGCGGTTATTTTTGGGCGCGGCTGTGTCGGCAGGCTATTTTTTGCACACGGAGGCCACACGCAAAGTCTCACCCCAGTCCGAGTCGGGCGGTCCAACTTGGCCAGCCCCACCCCCCAAGGCTATAGCCCACCCGTTTTTGTGGCCTTTTTCCGCAGGACGAACTTGACGTCCCGACCTTCGGGCGGTTATTTTTGGGCGCGGCTTTGCCCGCGGCCTATTTTTGGCACACAGAGGCTGCTTACAAAGTCTCGCCCCATTCTTTGTCCGGCGGACGGACTAGGCCAGCCCCGCCCCCCAAGGCTATAGCCCACCCATTTTTGTGGACTTTTTCCGCAGGACGAACTTGGCGTCCCGGACTTCGGGCGGTTATTTTTGGCGCAGCTATTCCCACGGCCTATTTTTGGCACACGGAGGTCGCTCGCAAATTCTCACCCCATTCTTAGTCCGGCGGACGAACTAGGCCAGCCCAACCCCCCAAGGCTATAGCCCAACTGTTTTTGTGGCCTTTTTCCGCTGGACGAAGTTGGCGCCCCGGCCTTCGGGCGGTTATTTTTGGGCGCTGCTGTGCCCGCGGCCTATTTTTGGCACACGGTGGCCGCTCGCAATGTCTCGTCCCATTCCAAGTCCAGCGGACGAACTTGGCCAGCCCCACCCCCCAAGGCTATAGCCCACCCGTTTTTGTGGCCTTTTTCCGTTGGACGAAGTTGGCGCCCCGGCCTTCGGGCGGTTATTTTTGGGTGCGGCTGTAGCCGCGGCCTATTTTTGGCACACGGAGGCCGCTCGCAATGTCTCGTCCCATTCCTAGGCCGGCGGACAAACTTGGGCAGCCCCACCCCCCAACGCTATAGCCCACCCGTTTTTGTGGCCTTTTTGCGCTGGACGAACTTGGCGACCCTGCCTTCGGGGCGGATTATTTTTGTCTTGCGCGCTGTACCATGGCCTATTTTTAGCACACGGAAGCAGCTCGCAAAGTCTCACCCCATTCCGAGTCCGACGTACGAACTTCGCCAGCCCCACCCCCCAAGGCTATAGCCCACCCGTTTTTGTGGCCTTTTTCCGCTGGACAAACTAGGCGCCATGGCCTTCCGACAGTCATTTTTTGGCGCGGCTGTGACCGCGGCATATTTTTGGCACATGGCGGCTCCTGGCAAAGTCTCGTCCCATTCCGAGACCGGCGGACGAACTCCTGCCAGCCCCACCCCCTGCTGGCTATAGCCCACCCGTTTTTGTGGCCTTTTTCCGCTGGACGAACTTGGCGTGCCGGCTTTCGGGCTGTTATTTTTAGGTGTGGCTATGTCCACGGCCTATTTTTGGCACACGGACGCCGCTCTGAAAGTCTCATCCCATTCCGAGTCCGGCGGACGAACTTGGCCAGCCCCACCCCCCAAGGCTATAGCCCACTGGTTTTTGTGGCCTATTTCCGCTGGACGAACTAGGAGCCACGGCCTTCGGATAGTCATTTTTCGGCGCGGCTGTGACCGCCGCATATTTTTGGGCCACGGAGGTCGCTCGCAATGTCTCTTCCCATTCCAAGTTCGGCTGACGAACTTGGCCTGCCCCACCCCCGAAGGGTATAACCCGCCCGTTTTTATGGCCTTTTTCTGCTGGACGAACTTGGTTCCGCGGCCTTCGTGCGGTTATTTTTGGGTGTGGCTGTGCCCGCGACCTACTTTTGGCACACGGTGGCCGCTCGCAATGTCTCGTCCCATTCCAAGTCCGGCGGACGAACTAGGCCAGCCCCACCCCCCAAGGCTATAGCCCACCCGTGTTTGTGGCCTTTTTCCGATGGACGAACTTGGCGCCCCGTCCTTCAGGCGGTTCTTTTTGGGCGCGGCTGTGCCCTCGGCCTATTTTTGGCACTCGGAGGCCGTTCGCAAAGTCTCGCCCCATTCCGAGTCCGGCGGACGAACTTGGCCAGCCCCACCCCCCAAGGCTATAGCCAACCCGTTTTTGTGGCCTTTTTCCGCTGGTCGAACTTGGCGCCCCGGCCATCGTGCGGTTATTTTTGGGCGCGGCTGTGCCTGCGGCCTATTTTTAGCACACGGAGGCCGTTCGCAAAGTCTCGCCCCATTCCGAGTCCGGCGGACGAACTTGGCCAGCCCCACCCCCCAAGGCTATAGCCCACCCGTTTTTGTGGCCTTTTTCCGCTGGTCGAACTTGGAGCCCCGGCCTTCGAGTGGTTATTTTTGGGCGCGGCTGTGCCCGTGGCCTATTTATGGTACGCGGAGGTGCCTCGCTAAGGGTCGCCCCATTCTGAGTCTGACGGACGAACATGGCAAGCCCCACCCCCCAAGGCTATAGCCCACCCGTTTTTGTGGCCTTTTTCCGCTGGACGAACTTGGTGCCCTGGCCTCCGGGTGGTTATTTTTGGGAGCGGCTGTGCCCGCGGCCTATTTTTTGCACACGGTGACTGCTCGCAATGTCTCGTCCCATTCCTAGTCCGGCGGACAAACTTGGCCAGCCCCATCCCCCAAGGCTATTGCCCACCCGTTTTTGTGGCCATTCTCCGCTAGACGAACTTGGCGCCCCAGCCTTCGGGCGGTTTTTTGAGAAGCGCGGGCTGTGCCCGCGCCTATTTTTGGTACATGGAGGCCGCTCGCAAAGTCTCGCCCGATTCCGAGTCGTTCGGACTAACTTGGCCTGCCCCACCCCCCACGGCTATAGCCCACCTGTTTTTGTGGCCTTTTTCCGCTGGACGAACTTGGTGCCCCGGCCTTAGGGTGGTTATTTTGGGAGCGGCTGTGCCCACGGCCTATTTTTGGCACATGGAGGCCGCCGCAAAGTCTCGTCCCATTCCTAGGCCGGGCGCACAAACTTGGCGAGC
>JAUJEF010000533.1:0-47000 GCA_030444885.1 Citrus sp. QX-2021 | reverse complement strand
TACGCCGACCTTCGGGGGGTTATTTTTGGGCGCAGCTGTGCCCGTGGCTTATTTTTGGCACCCGGACGCCGCTCGTAAAGTCTCACCCCATTCGGAGTCCGGCGGACGAAGTTAGCCAGCTCCTCCCCCGAAGGCTTTAGCCCACCCGTTTTTTGGCCATTTTTCCGCTGGACGAATTTGGCGCCCCGGCCTTCGGGCGGTTATTTTTGGACGCGGCTGTGCCCGTAGCCTATTTTTGGCACGCGGAGCCCGCTCGCAAAGTCTCGTACCATTCCGAGTCCGGCAGACGAAGTTGGCCAGCCCCTCCCCCCAAGGCTATAGCCCACCAGTTTTTTGGCCATTTCTCCGCTGAGCGAACTTGGCGCACCGGCCTTCGGGCGGTCATTTTTGGGCGCGGCTGTGCCCGCGACCTATTTTTGACACGCAGAGGCCGCTCGCAATGTCTCGCCCCATTCCGAGTCCGGCGGACGAAGTTGGCCAGCCCCTCCCCCGAAGGCTATAGCCCATCCGTATTTTGGCCATTTTTCCGCTGGGGGGTTTGGGCGCGCCGACCTTCGGGGGGTTATTTTTGAGCACGGCTGTGCCCATAGACTATTTTTGGCACGCGGAGGCCGCTCGCAAAGTCTCGGCCCATTCCGATTCCGGCGGACGAAGTTGGCCAACCCCTCCCCCCAAGGCTATAGCCCACCCGTTTTTTGGCCATTTTTCCGCTGGGGGGTTTGGGTACGCCGACCTTCGGGGGGTTATTTTTGGGCGCAGCTGTGCCCGTGGCTTATTTTTGGCACCCGGACGCCGCTCGCAAAGTCTCACCCCATTCGGAGTCCGGCGGACGAAGTTAGCCAGCCCCTCCCCCGAAGGCTTTAGCCCACCCGTTTTTTGGCCATTTTTCCGCTGGACGAATTAGGCGCCCCGGCCTTCGGGCGGTTATTTTTGGGCGCGGCTGTGCCCGTAGCCTATTTTTGGCACACGGAGGCCCCTCGCAAAGTCTCGCGCCATTCCGAGTCCGGCGGACGAAGTGGGCCAGCCCCACCCCCCAAGGCTATAGCCCACCCGTTTTTGTGGTCTTTTTCCACCTGACAGAACTTGGCGCCCCGGCCTTCAGGCAGTTATTTTCGGGCGCGGCTCTGCCCGCGGCCTATTTTTGGCAAACGGAGGCCCCTCGCAAAGTCTCGCGCCATTCCGAGTCCGGCAGACGAAGTTGGCCAGCCCCAACCCCCAAGGCTATAGCCCACCCGTTTTTGTGGCCTTTTTCCGCTGGACAACCTTGGCGCCCCGGCCTTCGGGCGGTTATTTTTTAGCGCGGCTGTGCCCGCGTCCTATTTTTAGCAAACGGAGGCCCCTCGCAAAGTGTCGGGTCATTCCGAGTTTGGCGGACGAAGTGGGCCAGCCCCACCCCCCAAGGCTATAGCCCACCCGTTTTTGTGGTCTTTTTCCGCTGGACGAACTTGGCGCCCCGGCCTTCGGGCGGTTATTTTTGGGCGTGGCTGTGCCCGTGGCCTATTTTTGGCACACGGAGGCCCCTCGCAAAGTCTCGCCCCATTCTGACTCCGGCGGTCGAAGTTGGCCAGCCCCTCCCCCAAAGGCTATGGCCCACCCATTGTTTGGCCATTTTTCCACTGCACGAACATGGCACCCCGGCCTTTGGGGGGTTATTTTTGGGCGCGCCTGTGCCCACAGCCTATTTTTGGCACCCGGAGGCCGCTCGTAAAGTCTCGCCCCATTCTGAGTCCGGCGGACGAAGGTGGCCTGCCCCTCCCCCCAAGGCTATAGCCCACCCGTTTTTTGGACATTTTTCCGCTGGGGGGTTTGGGATCGCCGACCTTCGGGGTTTATTTTTGGGGGCGGCTGTGCCCGCGGCCTATTTTTGGCACACGGAGACCGCTCGTAAAGTCTCGACCCATTCCGAGTCCAGCGGACGAAGTTGGCCAGCCCCTCCCCCCAAGGCTATAGCCCAACTGTTTTTTGGCAATTTTCCGCTGGACGAATTTGGCGCCCCGGCCTTCGGGCAGTTATTTACCAGGCTCGGCTGTGCCATCGGCCTATTTTTGGCACGCGGAGGCCGCTCGCAAAGTCTCGCCCCATTCCGAGTCCGGCGGACGAAGTGGGCCAGCCCCTCCCCCCAAGGCTATAGCCCACCCATTTTTTGCCCATTTTTCCGCTGGACGAACTTGGCGCCCCGGCCTTCGGGTGGTTATTTTTGGGTACGGCTGTGCCCGTGGCCTATTTTTAGCACGCTGGAGCCGCTCGCAAGTCTCCCCCATTCCGTGTCTGCGCAGGACGAAGTCGGCCAGCCCCTCCCAAGGCTATAGCCCACCCATTTTTTGCCCATTTTTCCGCTGGACGAACCTGGCGCCCCGGCCTTCGGGTGGTTATTTTTGGGCGCAGCTGTGCCGGCGGCCTATTTTTGGCACGCGGAGGCCGTTCGCAAAGTCTCGCCCCATTCCGAGTCCGGCGGACGAAGTTGGCCAGCCCCTCCCCCCAAGGCTATAGCCCACCCGTTTTTTGACCATTTTTCCGCTGGTCGAACATGGCGCCCCGGCCTTCGGGCGGGTATTTTTGGGCGCGGCTGTGCCCGCGGCCTATTTTTGGCACACGGAGGCCCCTCGCAAAATCTCACGCCATTCCGAGTCCGGCAGACAAAGTAGGCCAGCCCCACCCCCCAATGCTATAGCCCACCCGTTTTTGTGGCCTTTTTCCGCTGGACGAACTTGGCGGCCCGGCCTTCGGGCGGTTATTTTTGGGCGCGGCTGTGCCCGCGGCCTATTTTTGGCACACGGAGGCCCCTCTCAAAGTCTCGCGCCATTCCGAGTCCGGCGGCCGAAGTAGGCCAGCCCCACCCCCGAAGGCTATAGCCCACCCATTTTTGTGGCCTTTTTCCGCTGGACGAACTTGGCGCCCCGGCCTTCGGTCGGTTATTTTTGGGCGAGGCTGTGCCCGCGGCCTATTTTTGGCACTCGAAGGCCGCTCGCAAAGTCTCTCCCAATTCCGAGTCCGGCTGACGAAGTTGGCCAGCCCCTCCCCCCAAGGCTATAGCCCACCCGTTTTTTGGCCATTTTTCCGCTGGTGGAACATGGCGCCCCGGCCTTCGGGCGGTTATTTTTGGGCGCGGCTGTGCCCGCGGCCTATTTTTGGAACACGGAGGCCGCTCGCAAAGCCTCGACCCATTCCGAGTGCGGCGGACGAAGTGGGCCAGCCCCTCCCCCCAAGGCTATAGCCCACCCGGTTTTTGGCCATTTTTCCGCTGGGGAGTTTGGGCGCAACGACCTTCGGGGGGTTATTTTTGGACTCGGCTGTGCCCGAGGCCTATTTTTGGCACGCTGAGGCTGCTCGCAAAGTCTCGCCGCATTCCGAGTCCGGCGGACGAAGTTGGCCAGCCCCTCCCCCCAAGGCTATAGCCCACCCGTTTTATGGCCATTTTTCCGCTGGATGAACTTGGCGCCCCGGCCTTCGGGCGGTTATTTTTGGGCGCGGCTGTGCCCGCGGCCCATTTTTGGCACCCGGAGGCCGCTCGCAAAGTCTCGTCCCATTCCGAGTCCGGCGGACGAAGTTGGCTAGCCCCTCCCCCCAAGGCTATAGCCCACCCGTTTTTTGGCAATTTTTCCGCTGGGGGGTTTGGGCGCGCCGACCCTCGGGCGGTTATTTTTGTTCACGGCTGTGCCCGTGGCCTATTTTTGGTACGCGGAGGCCGTTCGCAAAGTCTCACGCCATTCCGAGTCCGGCGGACGAAGTAGGCCAGCCCCACCCCCCAATGCTATAGCCCACCCGTTTTTGTGGCCTTTTTCCGCTGGACGAACTTGGCGGCCCGGCCTTCGGGCGGTTATTTTTGGGTGCAGCTGTGCCTGCGGCCTATTTTTGGCACACGGAGGCCCCTCTCAAAGTCTCGCGCCATTCCGAGTCCGGCGGCCGAAGTAGGCCAGCCCCTCCCCCCAAGGATATACCCCACCCGTTTTTTGGCCATTTTTCCGCTGGATGAACTTGGCGCCCCGGCCTTCGGGCTGTTATTTTTGGGCGCGGCTGTGTCCGCGGATTAGTTTTTGTACGCGGAGGCCGTTCGTAAAGTCTCGCCCCATTCCGAGTCCGGCGGACGAAGTTGGCCAGCCCCTCCCCCCAAGGCTATAGCCCACCCGTTTTTTGGCCATTTTTCCGCTGGACAAACTTGGCGCCCCCGCCTTCGTGCGGTTATTTTTGGGCGCGGCTTTGCCCGCGTCCTATTCTTGGCACGTGGAGGCCGCTCGCAAAGTCTAACCCCATTCCGAGTCCGGCGGACGAAGTGGGCCAGCCCCTCCCTCCAAGGCTGTAGCCCACCTGTTTTTTGGCCATTTTTCCGCGGGACGAACTTGGCGCGCCGACCGTCGGGCGGTTAATTTTGGGTACGGCTGTACCCGCGGCCTATTTTTGGCACGCGGAGGCCGCTAGCAAAGTGTCGCCCCATTCCGAGTCCGGCGGACGAAGTCGGCCAGCCCCTCCCCCCAAGGCTATGGCCCACCCGTTTTTTAGCCATTTTTCCGCTGGACGAACTTGGCGCCCCGGCCTTCGGTCGGTTATTTCTAGGCGAGGCTGTGCCCGCGGCCTATTTTTGGCAATCGGAGGCCGCTCGCAAAGTCTCTCCCCATTCCGAGTCCGGCTGACGAAGTTGGCCAGCCCCTCCCCCTAAGGCTATAGCCCACCTGTTTTTTGGCCATTTTTCCGCTGGACGAACTTGGCGGCCCGGCCTTCGGGCGGTTATTTTTGGGCGAGGCTGTGCCCAGGGACAATTTTTGGCACGCGGAGGCCGCGCGCAAAGTCTCACCCCATTCCGAGTCCGGCGGACGAAGTTGGCCAGCCCCTCCCCCCAAGGCTATAGCCCACCCGTTTTTTTGCCATTTTTCCGCTTGACGAACTTGACGCCCCGGCCTTTGGGTGGTTATTTTTGGGCGCGGCTGTGCCCGTGGCCTATTTTTGGCACGCGGAGGCCGCTCGCAAAGTCTCCCCCTATTCCGAGTCCGGCGGACGAAGTATGCCAGCCCCTCCCCCCAAGGCTATAGCCCACCCGTTTTTTGGCAATTTTTCCGCTGGACGAACTTGGCGCTCCGGCCTTCGGGCGGTGATTTTTGGGCGCGGCTGTGCCCGCGGCCTATTTTTGGCACGCGTAGGCCGCTCGCAAAGTCTCACCCCATTCCGAGTTCGGCGGACGAAGTGGGCGAGCCCCTCCCCCCAGGGCTACAGCCCACCCGTTTTTTGGCCATTTTTCCGCTGGACGAACTTCGCGCCCCGGCCTTCGGGGGGTTATTTTTAGGCGCGGCTGTGCCCACGGCCAATTTTTGGCACGCGGAATCCGCTCGCAAAGTCTCGTCCCATTCCGAGTCCGGCGGACGAAGTGGGCCAGCTCCTCCCCCCAAGGCTATAGGCCACCCGTTTTTTGGCCATTTTTCCGCTGGACGAACTTCGCACCCCGGCCTTCAGGCGGCTATTTTTGGGCGCGGCTGTGCCCGCGGCCTATTTTTGGCACGCGGAGACTGATCGCAAAGTCTCGCCCCATTCCGAGTCCGGCGGACGAAGTTGGCCAGCCCCTCCCCCCAAGGCTATAGCCCACCCGTTTTTTGGCCATTTTTCCGCTGGGGGGTTTGGGCGCGCCGACCTTCGGGCTGTTATTTTTGGGCTCAGCTGAGCCCGCAGCCTATTTTTGGCACGCGGAGGCCGCGCACAACGTCTCGCCCCATTCTGCGTCCGGCGGACGAAGTGGGCCAGCCCCTCCCCCCAAGGCTATAGCCCACCCGTTTTTTGGCCATTTTTCCGCTGGACGAATTTGGCGCCCCGGCCTTCGGTGGGTTATTTTTGGGCGCGGCTGTCCCCGCGGTCTATTTTTAGCACGCGGAGGCCGCTCGCTAAGTCTCGCCCCATTCCGAGTCCGGCGGACGAAGTTGGCCAGCCCCTCCCCCCAAGGCTATAGCCCACCCTTTTTTTGGCCATTTTTCCGCTGGGGGGTTTGGGCGCGCCGACCTTCGGGCGGTTATTTTTGGGAGCGGCTGTGCCCGCGGCCTATTTTTGGCACGCGGAGTCCGCTCGCAAAGTCTCGACCCATTCCGAGTCCGGCGGACGAAGTTGGCCAGCCCCTCCCCCCAAGGCTATAGCCCACCCGTTTTTTGGCCATTTTTCCGTTGGACGAACTTCGCGCCCTGGCCTTCGGGCTGTTATTTTTGGGCGCGGCTGTGCCCGCAGCCTATTTTTCGCACGCGGAGCCCGCTCGCAAAGTCTCGTACCATTCCGAGTCCGGCAGACGAAGTTGGCCAGCCCCTCCCCCCAAGGCTATAGCCCACCAGTTTTTTGGCCATTTCTCCGCTGAGCGAACTTGGCGCACCGGCCTTCGGGCGGTCATTTTTGGGCGCGGCTGTGCCCGCGACCTATTTTTGACACGCAGAGGCCGCTCGCAATGTCTCGCCCCATTCCGAGTCCGGCGGACAAAGTTGGCCAGCCCCTCCCCCCAAGGCTATAGCCCACCCGTTTTTTGGCCATTTTTCCGCTGGACGAACTTCGCGCCCCGGCCTTCGGGCGGTTATTTTTGCGTACAGCTGCGCCCGCATCCTATTTTTGGCACGCCGAGGCCGCTCGTAAAGTCTGGCCCTATTCCGAGTCCGGCGGACGAAGTTGGCCAGCCCCTCATCCCAAGGCTATAGCCTACCCATTTTTTGGCCATTTTTCCGCTGGGGGGTTTGGGTGCCCCGACCTTCGGGCGGTTATTTTTGGGCGCGGCTGTGCCAGCGGCCTATATTTGGCACGGGGAGGCCGCTCGCAAAGTTTCGCCCCATTCCGAGTCCGGCGGACGAAGTCGGCCAGCCCCTCCCCCCAAGGATATAGCCCACCCGTTTTTTGGCCATTTTTCCGCTGGACGAACATGGCGCCCCAGCCTTCGGTCGGTTATTTCTAGGCGAGGCTGTGCCCGCGGCCTATTCTTGGCAATCGGAGGCCGCTCGCAAAGTCTCTCCCCATTCCGAGTCCGGCTGACGAAGTTGGCCAGCCCCTCCCCCTAAGGCCATAGCCCACCTGTTTTTTGGCCATTTTTCCGCTGGACGAACTTGGCGGCCCGGCCTTCGGGCGGTTATTTTTGGGCGAGGCTGTGCCCGGGGACAATTTTTGGCACGCGGAGGCCGCTCGCAAAGTCTCACCCCATTCCGAGTCCGGCGGACGAAGTTGGCCAGCCCCTCCCCCCAAGGCTATAGCCCACCCGTTTTTTTGCCATTTTTCCGCTTGACGAACTTGACTCCCCGGCCTTTGGGTGGTTATTTTTGGGCGCGGCTGTGCCCGTGGCCTATTTTTGGCACGCGGAGGCCGCTCGCAAAGTCTCCCCCTATTCCGAGTCCGGCGGACGAAGTATGCCAGCCCCTCCCCCCAAGGCTATAGCCCACCCGTTTTTTGGCAATTTTTCCGCTGGACGAACTTGGCGCTCCGGCCTTCGGGCGGTGATTTTTGGGCGCGGCTGTGCCCGCGGCCTATTTTTGGCACGCGTAGGCCGCTCGCAAAGTCTCACCCCATTCTGAGTTCGGCGGACGAAGTGGGCGAGCCCCTCCCCCCAGGGCTACAGCCCACCCGTTTTTTGGCCATTTTTCCGCTGGACGAACTTCGCGCCCCGGCCTTCGGTGGGTTATTTTTGGGCGCGGCTGTCCCCGCGGCCTATTTTTAGCACGCGGAGGCCGCTCGCAAAGTCTCGCCCCATTCCGAGTCCGGCGGACGAAGTTGGCCAGCCCCTCCCCCCAAGGCTACAGCCCACCCTTTTTTTGGCCATTTTTCCGCTGGGGGGTTTGGGCGCGCCGACCTTCGGGCGGTTATTTTTGGGAGCGGCTGTGCCCGCGGCCTATTTTTGGCACGCGGAGTCCGCTCGCAAAGTCTCGACCCATTCCGAGTCCGGCGGACGAAGTTGGCCAGCCCCTCCCCCCAAGGCTATAGCCCACCCGTTTTTTGGCCATTTTTCCGTTGGACGAACTTCGCGCCCTGGCCTTCGGGCTGTTATTTTTGGGCGCGGCTGTGCCCGCAGCCTATTTTTCGCACGCGGAGCCCGCTCGCAAAGTCTCGTACCATTCCGAGTCCGGCAGACGAAGTTGGCCAGCCCCTCCCCCCAAGGCTATAGCCCACCAGTTTTTTGGCCATTTCTCCGCTGAGCGAACTTGGCGCACCGGCCTTCGGGCGGTCATTTTTGGGCGCGGCTGTGCCCGCGACCTATTTTTGGCACGCAGAGGCCGCTCGCAATGTCTCGCCCCATTCCGAGTCCGGCGGACAAAGTTGGCCAGCCCCTCCCCCCAAGGCTATAGCCCACCCGTTTTTTGGCCATTTTTCCGCTGGACGAACTTCGCGCCCCGGCCTTCGGGCGGTTATTTTTGCGTGCAGCTGCGACCGCATCCTATTTTTGGCACGCCGAGGCCGCTCGTAAAGTCTGGCCCTATTCCGAGTCCGGCGGACGAAGTTGGCCAGCCCCTCCCCCCAAGGCTATAGCCTACCCATTTTTTGGCCATTTTTCCGCTTGGGGGTTTGGGTGCCCCGACCTTCGGGCGGTTATTTTTGGGCGCGGCTGTGCCCGGGGACAATTTTTGGCACGCGGAGGCCGCTCGCAAAGTTTCGCCCCATTCCGAGTCCGGCGGACGAAGTCGGCCAGCCCCTCCCCCCAAGGATATAGCCCACCCGTTTTTTGGCCATTTTTCCGCTGGACGAACATGGCGCCCCGGCCTTCGGGTGATTATTTTTGGGCGCGGCTGTGCCTACGGTCTATTTTTGGCTCGCGGAGGCCGCTCGCAAAATCCTCGCCCCATTCCGAGTCCAGCGGACGAAGTTGGCCAGCCCCTCCCCCCAAGGCTACAGCCCACCCGTTTTTTGGCCATTTTTCCGTTGGACGAACTTCGCGCCCTGGCCTTCGGGCTGTTATTTTTGGGCGCGGCTGTGCCCGCAGCCTATTTTTCGCACGCGGAGCCCGCTCGCAAAGTCTCGTACCATTCCGAGTCCGGCAGACGAAGTTGGCCAGCCCCTCCCCCCAAGGCTATAGCCCACCAGTTTTTTGGCCATTTCTCCGCTGAGCGAACTTGGCGCACCGGCCTTCGGGCGGTCATTTTTGGGCGCGGCTGTGCCCGCGACCTATTTTTGACACGCAGAGGCCGCTCGCAATGTCTCGCCCCATTCCGAGTCCGGCGGACAAAGTTGGCCAGCCCCTCCCCCCAAGGCTATAGCCCACCCGTTTTTTGGCCATTTTTCCGCTGGGGGGTTTGGGCGCGCCGACCTTCGGGCTGTTATTTTTGTGCACGGCTGTGCCCATGGCCTATTTTTGACACGCGGAGGCCGCTCGCAAAGTCTCGCCCCATTCCGAGTCCGGCGGATGAAGTGGGCCAGCCCCTCCCCCCAAGGCTATAGCCCAACCGTTTTTTGGCCATTTTTCCGCTGGACGAACTTGGCGCCCCGGCCATCGGGCGGTTATATTTGGGCGCGGCTGTGCCCGTGGCCTATTTTTGGCACGCAGAGGCCGCTCGCGAAGTCTCGCCCCATTCTGAGTCCGGCGGATGAAGTGGGCCAGCCCCTCCCCCCAAGGCTATAGCCCAACTGTTTTTTGGCCATTTTTCCGCTGGACGAACTTGGCGCCCCGGCCATCGGGCGGTTATATTTGGACGCGGCTGTGCCCGCGGCCTATTTTTGGCACGTAGAGGCCGCTCGCAAAGTCTCACCCCATTCCGAGTCCGGCGGACGAAGTTGGCCAGCCACTCCCCCGAAGGCTATAGCCCATCCGTTTTGTGGCCATTTTTCCGCTGGACGAACTTGGCGCCCCAGCCTTCGGTCGGTTATTTTTGGGTGCGGCGGTGTCCGCGGCCTATTTTTGGCACGCGGAGGCTGCTCGCAAAACTCTCGCCCCATTCCGGGTCCGGCGGACGAAGTTGGCCAGCCCCTCCCCCAAGGCTATAGCCCACCCGTTTTTTGGCCATTTTTCCGCTGGACGAACTTGGCGCCCCGGCCTTCGGGGTGTTATTTTTGGGCGCGGCTGTGGCCGCGGCCTATTTTTGGCACGCGGAGGCCGATCGCAAAGTCTCGTCCCATTCCGAGTCCGGCGGATGAAGTTGGCCAGCCCCTCCCCCCAAGGCTATAGCCCACCCGTTTTTTGGCCATTTTTCCGCTGGACGAACATGGCGCCCCGGCCTTCGGGTGATTATTTTTGGGCGCGGCTGTGCCTACGGTCTATTTTTGGCTCGCGGAGGCCGCTCGCAAAATCCTCGCCCCATTCCGAGTCCAGCGGACGAAGTTGGCCAGCCCCTCCCCCCAAGGCTACAGCTCACCCGTTTTTTGGCCATTTTTCCGCTGGGTGGTATGGGCGCGCCGACCTTCGGGCTGTTATTTTAGGGAGCGGCCGTGTCCGTGGCCTATATTTGGCACGCGGAGGCCGCTCGCAAAGGCTTGCCCCATTCCGAGTCCGGCGGACGAAATGGGCCAGCCCCTCCCCCCAAGGCTATAGCCCACCCGTTTTTTGGCCATTTTTCCGCTGGACGAACTTGGCGCCCCGACCTTCGGGCGGTTATTTATTGGCGCGGCTGTGCCCGCGGCCTATTTTTGGTACGCGGAGGCCGCTCGCAAAGTCTCGCCCCATTCCGAGTTCGGCGGACGAAGTCGGCCAGCCCCTCCCCCCAAGGCTATAGCCCACCCGTTTTTTGGCCATTTTTCCGCTGGGGGGTTTGGGCGCGCCGACCTTCGGGCGGTTATTTTTGGGTGCGGCTGTGCCCGGGGCCTATTTTTGGCAGGCGGAGGCCGCTCGCAAAGTCTTGCCCCATTCCGAGTCCGGCGGACGAAGTTAGCCAGCCCCTCCCCCCAAGGCTATAGCTCACCCGTTTTTTGGCCATTTTTCCGCTGGACGAACTAGGCGCCCCGGCCTTCGGGCGGTTATTTTTGGGCGCGGCTGTGCCCGCGGCCTATTTTTGGTGCGCATAGGCCGTTCGTAAAGTCTCGCCCCATTCCGAGTCCGCCGGACGAAGTTGGCCAGCCCCTCCCCCCAAGGCTATAGCCCACCCGTTTTTTGGCCATTTTGCCGCTGGACGAACTTGGCGCCCCGGCCTTCGGGCGGTTATTTATTGGCGCGGCTGTGCCCGCGGCCTATTTTTGGCACGCAGAGGCCGTTCGCAAAGTCTCGCCCCATTCCGAGTCCGGCGGATGAAATGGGCCCGACCCTCCCCCCAAGGCTATAGCCCACCCTTTTTTTGGCCATTTTTCCGCTGGGGGGTTTGGGCGCGCCGCCCTTCGGGCGGTTATTTTGGGACGCGGCTGTGCCCGTGGCCAATTTTTGGCACGCGGAGCCCGCTCGCAAAGTCTCGTCCCATTCCGAGTCCGGCGGACGAAGTTGGCCAGCCCCTCCCCCCAAGGCTATAGCCCACCCTTTTTTTGGCCATTTTTCCGCTGGACGAACTTGGCGCCCCGGCCTTCGGGCGGTTATTTATTGGCGTGGCTGTGTCCGCGGCCTATTTTTGGCACGCGGAGGCCGTTCGCAAAGTCTCACCCCATTCCGAGTCCGGCGGACGAAATGGGCCCGACCCTCCCCCCAAGGCTATAGCCCACCCTTTTTTTGGCCATTTTTCCGCTGGGGGGTTTGGGCGCGCCGACCTTCGGGCAGTTATTTTTGGGCGCGGCTGTGCCCGTGGCCTATTTATGGAACGTGGAGGCCGCTCGCAAAGTCTCGCCCCATTCCGAGTTCGGCGGACGAAGTTGGCCAGCCCCTCCAACCAAGGCTATAGCCCACCCGTTTTTTGACCATTTTTCCGCTGGGGGGTTTGGGCGCGCCGACCTTCGGGCGGTTATTTTTGGGAGCGGCTGTGCCCGCGGCCTATTTTTGGCACGCAGAGTCCGCTCGCAAAGTCTCGACCCATTCCGAGTCCGGCGGACGAAGTTGGCCAGCCCCTCCCCCCAAGGCTATAGCCCACCCGTTTTTTGGCCATTTTTCCGTTGGACGAACTTCGCGCCCTGGCCTTCGGGCTGTTATTTTTGGGCGCGGCTGTGCCCGCAGCCTATTTTTCGCACGCGGAGCCCGCTCGCAAAGTCTCGTACCATTCCGAGTCCGGCAGACGAAGTTGGCCAGCCCCTCCCCCCAAGGCTATAGCCCACCAGTTTTTTGGCCATTTCTCCGCTGAGCGAACTTGGCGCACCGGCCTTCGGGCGGTCATTTTTGGGCGCGGCTGTGCCCGCGACCTATTTTTGACACGCAGAGGCCGCTCGCAATGTCTCGCCCCATTCCGAGTCCGGCGGACAAAGTTGGCCAGCCCCTCCCCCCAAGGCTATAGCCCACCCGTTTTTTGGCCATTTTTCCGCTGGGGGGTTTGGGCGCGCCGACCTTCGGGCTGTTATTTTTGTGCACGGCTGTGCCCATGGCCTATTTTTGACACGCGGAGGCCGCTCGCAAAGTCTCGCCCCATTCCGAGTCCGGCGGATGAAGTGGGCCAGCCCCTCCCCCCAAGGCTATAGCCCAACCGTTTTTTGGCCATTTTTCCGCTGGACGAACTTGGCGCCCCGGCCATCGGGCGGTTATATTTGGGCGCGGCTGTGCCCGTGGCCTATTTTTGGCACGCAGAGGCCGCTCGCGAAGTCTCGCCCCATTCCGAGTCCGGCGGATGAAGTGGGCCAGCCCCTCCCCCCAAGGCTATAGCCCAACTGTTTTTTGGCCATTTTTCCGCTGGACGAACTTGGCGCCCCGGCCATCGGGCGGTTATATTTGGACGCGGCTGTGCCCGCGGCCTATTTTTGGCACGCAGAGGCCGCTCGCAAAGTCTCACCCCATTCCGAGTCCGGCGGACGAAGTTGGCCAGCCACTCCCCCGAAGGCTATAGCCCATCCGTTTTGTGGCCATTTTTCCGCTGGACGAACTTGGCGCCCCAGCCTTCGGTCGGTTATTTTTGGGTGCGGCGGTGTCCGCGGCCTATTTTTGGCACGCGGAGGCTGCTCGCAAAGTCTCGCCCCATTCCGGGTCCGGCGGACGAAGTTGGCGAGCCCCTCCCCCCAAGGCTATAGCCCACCCATTTTTTGGCCATTTTTCCGCTGGACGAACTTGGCGCCCCAGCCTTCGGGCGGTTATTTTTGGGCGCGGCGGTGTCCGCGGCCTATTTTTGGCACGCGGAGGCTGCTCGCAAAACTCTCGCCCCATTCCGGGTCCGGCGGACGAAGTTGGCCAGCCCCTCCCCCAAGGCTATAGCCCACCCGTTTTTGGCCATTTTTCCGCTGGGACGAACTTGGCGCCCGGCCTTGGGGTGTTATTTTTGGGCGCGGCTGTGGCCGCGGCCTATTTTTGGCACGCGGAGGCCGATCGCAAAGTCTCGTCCCATTCCGAGTCCGGCGGATGAAGTTGGCCAGCCCCTCCCCCCAAGGCTATAGCCCACCCGTTTTTTGGCCATTTTTCCACTGGACGAACTTGGCGTCCCGGCCTTCGGGCGGTTAGTTTTGGGCACGGCTGTGTCTATGGCCTATTTTTAGCACGCGGAGGCCGCTCGCAAAGTTTCGCCCCATTCCGAGTCCGGCGGACGAAGTCGGCCAGCCCCTCCCCCCAAGGCTATAACCCACCCGTTTTTTGGCCATTTTTCCGCTGGACGAACTTGGCGCCCCGGCCTTCGGGTGGTTATTTTGGGGCGCGGCTGTGCCCGCGGCTTATTTTTGGCAAGCGGAGGCCGCTCGCAAAGTCTCGCCCCATTCCGAGTCCGGCGGACGAAGTTGGCTAGCCCCTCCCCCCAAGGCTATAGCCCACCCGTTTTTTGGCCATTTTTCCGCTCGACGAACTTGATGCCCCGGCCTTCGGGTGGTTATTTTTGGGCGCGGATGTGCCCGCGGCCTATTTTTGGCACGCGGAGGCCGCTCGCAAAGTCTCGTCCCATTCCGAGTCCGGCGGACGAAGTCGGCCAGCCCCTCCCCCCAAGGCTATAGCCCACCCATTTTTTGGCCATTTTTCCGCTGGACGAACTTGGCGCCCCGGTCTTCGGGCGGTTATTTTTGGGCGCAGCTGTGCCCGCGGCCGATTTTTGGCACCGGAGGCCGCTCGCAAAGTCTCACCCCATTCCGAGTCCGGCGGACGAAGTTGGCCAGCCCCTCCCCCCAAGGCTATAGCCCATCCGTATTTTGGCCATTTTTCCGCTGGGGGGTTTGGGCGCGCCGACCTTCGGGGGGTTATTTTTGGGCACGGCTGTGCCCATAGACTATTTTTGGCACGCGGAGGCCGCTCGCAAAGTCTCGGCCCATTCCGATTCCGGCGGACGAAGTTGGCCAGCCCCTCCCCCCAAGGCTATGGCCCGCCCGTTTTTTGGCCATTTTTCCGCTGCACGAACTTGGCGCCCCGGCCTTCGGGGGGTTATTTTTGGGCGCGCCTGTGCCCGCGGCCTATTTTTGGCACGCGGAGGCCGCTCGCAAAGTCTCGCCCCATTCCGAGTCCAGCGGACGAAGTTGGCCAGCCCCTCCCCCCAAGGCTATAGCCCACCCGTTTTTTGGCCATTTTTCCGCTGGACGAACTTGGCGCCCCGGCCTTCGGCTGTGCCCTCGGCCTATTTTTTGAACGCGGAGGCCGCTCGCAAAGTCTCGCCCCATTCCGGGTCCGGCGGACGAAGTTGGCCAGCCCCTCCCCCCAAGGCTATGGCCCACCCGTTTTTTGGCCATTTTTCCGCTGCACGAACTTGGCGCCCCGGCCTTCGGGGGGTTATTTTTGGGCGCGCCTGTGCACGCGGCCTATTTTTGGCACGCGGAGGCCGCTCGCAAAGTCTCGTGCCATTCCGAGTCCGGCGGACGAAGCTGGCCAGCCCCACCCCCCAAGGCTATAGCCCACCCGTTTTTATGGCCTTTTTCCGCTGGACGAACTTGGCGCCCCGGCCTTCGAGCGGTTATTTTTGCACGTGGCTGTGCCCGTAGCCTATTTTTGGCACACGGAGGCCCCTCGTAAAGTCTCACGCCATTCCGAGTCCGGCGGACGAAGTTTGCCAGCCCCACCCCCCAAGGCTATAGCCCACCCGTTTTTGTGGACTTTTTCCGCTGGACGAACATGGCGCCCCGGCCTTCAGGCGGTTATTTTTGGGCGCGGCTGTGCCCGCGGCCTATTTTTGGCAAACGGAGGCCCCTCGCAAAGTCTCGCGCCATTCCGAGTCCGGCAGACGAAGTTGGCCAGCCCCTCCCCCCAAGGCTATAGCCCACCCGTTTTTTGGAAATTTTTCCGCTGGACGAACTTGGCGCCCCGGCCTTCGGGCGGTGATTTTTGGGCGCGGCTGTGCCCGCAGCCTATTTTTGGCACACGGAGGCCGCTCGCAAAGTCTCACCCCATTCCGAGTTCGGCGGACGAAGTGGGCGAGCCCCTCCCCCCAGGGCTATAGCCCACCCATTTTTTGGCCATTTTTCCGCTGGACGAACTTCGCGCCCCGGGCTTCGGGGGGTTATTTTTGGGCGCGGCTGTGCCCGCGGCCAATTTTTGGCACACGGAGTCCGCTCGCAAAGTCTCGTCCCATTCCGAGTCCGGCGGACGAAGTTGGCTAGCCCCTCCCCCCAAGGCTATAGCCCACCCGTTTTTTGGCCATTTTTCCGCTCGACGAACTTGATGCCCCGGCCTTCGGGTGGTTATTTTTGGGCGCGGGTGTGCCCGCGGCCTATTTTTGGCACGCGGAGGCTGCTCGCAAAACTCTCGCCCCATTCCGGGTCCGGCGGACGAAGTGGGCCAGCCCCTCCCCCAAGGCTATAGCCCACCCGTTTTTTGGCCATTTTTCCGCTGGACGAACTTGGCGCCCCGGCCTTCGGGGTGTTATTTTTGGGCGCGGCTGTGGCCGCGGCCTATTTTTGGCACGCGGAGGCCGATCGCAAAGTCTCGTCCCATTCCGAGTCCGGCGGATGAAGTTGGCCAGCCCCCCCCCCCCAAGGATATAGCCCACCCGTTTTTTGGCCATTTTTCCGCTAGGGGGTTTGGGCCCGCCGACCTTCGGGGGGTTATTTTTGGGCGCGGCTGTGCCCGTGACCTATTTTTGGCACGCAGAGGACGCTCGCAAAGTCTCGTCCCATTCCGAGTCCGGCGGACGAAGTTGGCCAGCCCCTCCCCCCAAGTCTATAGCCCACCCGTTTTTTGGCCATTTTTGCGCTGGACGAACTTGGCGCCCCGGCCTTCGGGCGGTTATTTTTGGCCGCGGCTGTGCCCGGGGCCTATTTTTGGCACATGGAGGCCGCTCGTAAAGTCTCGCGCGATTCCGAGTCCGGCGGACGAAGTTGGCCAGCCCCACCCCCCAAGGCTATAGCCCACCCGTTTTTGTGGCCTTTTTCCGCTGGACGAACTTGGCGACCCAGCCTTCGGGCGGTTATTTTTGGGCGAGGGTGTGCCCGGGGCCTATATTTGGCACACGGAGACCGCTCGCAAAGTCTCGCGCCATTCCGAGCCCGGCGGACGAAGTTGGCCTGCCCCACCCCCCCAAGGCCATAGCCCACCGTTTTTGTGGCCTTTTTCCGCTGGACGAACTTAGCGCCGCGGCCTTCGGGCGGGTAGTTTTGTGTGCGGCCGTGTCCGCGGCCAACGTTTGGCACACGGAGGCGCCTTGCAAAGTCTCGTGCCATTCCGAGTCCGGCGGACGAAGTGGGCCAGCCCCACCCCCCAAGGCTATAGCCCACCCGTTTTTCTGGCCTTTTTCGGCTGGACGAACTTGGCGCCGCGGCCTTCGGGAGGGTATTTTTGGCCGCGGCTGTGCCCGCGGCCTATTTTTGGCACACGGAAGCGCCTCGCAAAGTGTCGCGCCATTCCGAGTCCGGCTGACGAAGTTGGCCAGCCCCACCGCCCAAGGCTATAGCCCAGCCTTTTTTGTGGCCTTTTTCCGCTGGACGAACTTGGCGCCGCGGCCTGCGGGCGGGTATTTTTGGGCGCGGCTGTGCCCGTGGCCTATTTTTGGCACACGGAGGCACCTCGCAAAGTCTCGCGCCATTCCGAGTCCGGCGGACGAAGTTGGCCAGCCCCACCCCCCAAGGCTATAGCCCACCCGTTTTTGTGGCCTTTTTCCGCTGGACGAACTTGGCGCCGCGGCCTTCGGGCTTGTATTTTTGGACGCGGCTGTGCCCGCGGCCTATTTTTGTCACACGGAGGCGCCTCCCAAAGTGTCGCAGCATTCCTAGTCTGGCGGACGAAGTCGGCCAACCCCACCCCCCGAGGCTATAGCCCACCCGTTTTTGTGGCCTTTTTCCGCTGGACGAACTTGGCGCCGCGGCCTTCGGGCGGGTATTTTTGGGCGCGGGTGTGCCCGCGGCCTGTTTTGTGCACATGGAAGCGCCTCGCAAAGTGTCGTGCCATTCCGAGTCTGGCGGACGAAGTCGGCCAGCCCCACCCCCGAAGGCTATAGCCCACCCGTTTTTGTGGCCTTTTTCCGCTGGACGAACTTGGCGCCCCGGCCTTCGGGTGGTTATTTTTCGGTGCAGCTGTGCCCGGGGCCTATTTTTGGCGCGTGGAGGCCGCTCGCAAAGTCTCGTGCCATTCCGAGTCCGGTGGACGAAGTTGGCCAGCCCCACCCCCCAAGGCTATAGCCCACCCGTTTTTGTGGCCTTTTTCCGCTGGACGAACTTGGCGCCCCGGCCTTCGGGTGGTTAAATTTTGGTGCGGCTGTGCCCGGGGCCAAATTTTGGCACGTGGAGGCCGATCGCAAAGTCTCGCGCCATTCCGAGTCCGGCGGACGAAGTTGGCCAGCCGCACCCCCCAAGGCTATAGCCCACCCGTTTTTGTGGCCATTTTCCGCTGGACGAACTTGGCGCCCCGGCCTTCGGGCGGATATTCTTGGGCGCGGCTGTGCCCGGGGCATATTTTTGGCACGCGGAGGCTGCTCGCAAAGTCTTGCGCCATTCCGAGTCCGGCGGACGAAGTGGGCCAGCCCCACCCCCCAAGGCTATAGCACACCCGTTTTTGTGGCCTTTTTCCGCTGGACGAACTTGGCGCCCTGGCCTTCGGGCAGTTATTTTTGGTCGCGGCTGTGCCCGGGGACAATATTTTGCACGTGGAGGCCACTCGCAAAGTCTCGCCCCATTCCGAGTCCGGCGGACGAAGTTGGCCAGCCCCTCCCCCCAAGGCTATAGCCCACCCGTTTTTTTGCCATTTTTCCGCTGGACGAACTTGACGCCCCGGCCTTTGGGTGGTTATTTTTGGGCGCGGCTGTGCACGCGGCCTATTTTTGGCACGCGGAGGCCGCTCACAAAGTCTCGCCCTATTCCGAGTCCGGCGGACGAAGTATGCCAGCCCCTCCCCCCAAGGCTATAGCCCACCCGTTTTTTGGAAATTTTTCCGCTGGACGAACTTGGCGCCCCGGCCTTCGGGCGGTGATTTTTGGGCGCGGCTGTGCCCGCAGCCTATTTTTGGCACACGGAGGCCGCTCGCAAAGTCTCACCCCATTCCGAGTTCGGCGGACGAAGTGGGCGAGCCCCTCCCCCCAGGGCTATAGCCCACCCATTTTTTGGCCATTTTTCCGCTGGACGAACTTCGCGCCCCGGGCTTCGGGGGGTTATTTTTGGGCGCGGCTGTGCCCGCGGCCAATTTTTGGCACACGGAGTCCGCTCGCAAAGTCTCGTCCCATTCCGAGTCCGGCGGACGAAGTGGGCCAGCTCCTCCCCCCAAGGCTATAGCCCACCCGTTTTTTGGCCATTTTTCCGCTGGACGAACTTCGCGCCCCGGCCTTCAGGCGGTTATTTTTGGGCGCGGCTGTGCCCGCGGCCTATTTTTGGCACGCGAAGACTGATCGCAAAGTCTCGCGCCATTCCGATTCCGGCGGACGAAGTGGGCCAGGCCCTCCCCCCAAGGCTATAGCCCACCCGTTTTTTGGCCATTTTTCCGCTGGGGGGTTTGGGCGCGCCGACCTTCGTGCGGTTATTTTAGGGCGCGGCTGTGCCCGCGGCCTATTTTTGGCATGCGGAGGCCGGTCGCAAAGTCTCGCCCCATTCCGAGTCCGGCGGATGAAGTTGGCCAGCCGCACCCCCCAAGGCTATAGCCCACCCGTTTTTGTGGCCATTTTCCGCTGGACGAACTTGGCGCCCCGGCCTTCGGGCGGTTATTCTTGGGCGCGGCTGTGCCCGGGGCATATTTTTGGCACGTGGAGGCCGCTCGCAAAGTCTCGCGCCATTCCGATTCCGGCGGACGAAGTGGGCCAGGCCCTCCCCCCAAGGCTATAGCCCACCCGTTTTTTGGCCATTTTTCCGCTGGGGGGTTTGGGCGCGCCGACCTTCGTGCGGTTATTTTAGGGCGTGGCTGTGCCCGCGGCCTATTTTTGGCATGCGGAGGCCGGTCGCAAAGTCTCGCCCCATTCCGAGTCCGGCGGACGAAGTTGGCCAGCCCCTCCCCCCAAGGCTATAGCCCACCCGTTTTTTTGCCATTTTTCCGCTGGACGAACTTGACGCCCCGGCCTTTGGGTGGTTATTTTTGGGCGCGGCTGTGCCCGCGGCCTATTTTTGGCACGCGGAGGCCGCTCACAAAGTCTCGCCCTATTCCGAGTCCGGCGGACGAAGTATGCCAGCCCCTCCCCCCAAGGCTATAGCCCACCCGTTTTTTGGAAATTTTTCCGCTGGACGAACTTGGCGCCCCGGCCTTCGGGCGGTGATTTTTGGGCGCGGCTGTGCCCGCAGCCTATTTTTGGCACACGGAGGCCGCTCGCAAAGTCTCGCCCCATTCCGAGTCCGGCGGACGAAGTTGGCCAGCCCCTCCCCCCAAGGCTATAGCCCACCCGTTGTTTGGACATTTTTCCGCTGGGAGGTTTGGGCGCAACGACCTTCGGGGGGTTATTGTTTGGTGCGGCTGTGCCCGCGGCCTATTTTTGGCACGCGGAGGCCACTCGCAAAGTGTCACCCGATTCCGAGTCCGGCGGACGAAGTTGGCCATCCCCTCCCCCCAAGGTTATAGCCCACCCGTTTTTTGGCCCTTTTTCCGCTGGACGAACTTTGCGCCCCGGCCTTCGGGCTGTTATTTTTGGGCGCGTCTGTGCCCGCGGCCTATTTTTTGCACGCGGAGGCCGTTTACAAAGTCTCGGCCCATTCCGAGTCCGGCGGACGAAGTTGGCCAGCCCCTCCCCCCAAGGCTATAGCCCACCCGTTTTTTGGCCATTTTTCCGCTGGACGAACTTGGCGCCCCGGCCTTCGGGCAATTATTTTTGGGCTCGGCTGTGCCCGCGGCTTATTTTTGGCACGCGGAGGCCACTCGCAAAGTCTCACCCCAGTCCGAGTCCGGCGGACGAAGTCGGCCAGCCCCTCCCCCCAAGGCTATAGCCCACCCGTTTTTTGGCCATTTTTCCGCTGGGGGGTTTGGGCGCGCCGACCTTCGGGCGGTTATTTTTGGGTACGGCTGTGCCCGCGGCATATTTTTGGCACACGGAGGCCGCTCGCAAAGTCTCACCCTATTCCGAGTCCGGCGGACGAAGTCGGCCAGCCCCTCCCCCGAAGGCTATAGGGCACCCGTTTTTTGGCCATTTTTCAGCTGGGGGGTTTGGGCGCGCCGACCTTCGGGCGGTTATTTTTGGGCGCGGCTGTACCCGCGACCTATTTTTGGCACGCGGAGGCCGCTCGCAAAGTCTCGCCCCATTCCGAGTCCGGCGGACGAAGTTGGCCATCCCCTCCCCCCAAGGCTATAGCCCACCCGTTTTTTGTCCATTTTTCCGCAGGACGAACTTGGCGCCCCGGCCTTCGGGCGGTTATTTTCGTGCGCGCCTGTGCGCGCGGCCTATTTTTGGCACGCGGAGGCCACTCGCAAAGTCTCACCCCATTCCGAGTCCGGCGGACGAAGTTGGCCAGCCCCTCCCCCCAAGGCTATAGCCCACCCGTTTTTTGGCCTTTTTTCCGCTGGGGGGTTTGGGCGCGCCGACCTTCGGGCGGTTATTTTTGGGTACGGCTGTGCCCGCGGCATATTTTTGGTACGCGGAGGCCGCTCGCAAAGTCTCACCCCATTCCGAGTCCGGCGGACGAAGTTGGCCAGCCCCTCCCCCGAAGGCTATAGGGCACCCGTTTTTTGGCCATTTTTCCGCTGGGGGGTTTGGGCGCGCCGACCTTCGGGCGGTTATTTTTGGGCGCGGCTGTACCCGCGACCTATTTTTGGCACGCGGAGGCCGCTCGCAAAGTCTCGCCCCATTCCGAGTCCGGTGGACGAAGTTGGCCATCCCCTCCCCCCAAGGCTATAGCCCACCCGTTTTTTGTCCATTTTTCCTTGCTGGACGAACTTGGCGCCCGGCCTTGGCGGTTTTTTCGGCGCGGCTGTGGCAGCGTCCTATTTTTGGCATGCGGAGGCCGCTCGCAAAGTCTCGCCCCATTCCGAGTCCGGCGGACGAAGTTGGCCAGCCCCTCCCCCCAAGGCTATAGCCCACCCGTTTTTTGGCCATTTTTCCGCTGGGGGGGGTGGGCGCGCCGGCCTTCGGGCGGTTATTTTTGGGCGCGGCTGTGGCCGCGGCCTATTTTTGGCACGCGGAGGCCGCTCGGAAAGTCTCGCCACAGTCCGAGTCGGCGGACGGTTGGCCAGCCCCTCCCCATGGCTATAGCCCACCCGTTTTTTGGCCATTTTTCCGCTGGATGAACTTGGCGCCCCGGCCTTCGGGCGGTTTTTTTTAAGCGCGGCTGTGCCCGTGGGCTATTTTTGGCACGCGGAGGCCGCTTGGAAAGTCTCGCCCCATTCCGAGTCCGGCGGACGAAGTTGGCCAGCCCCTCCCCCCAAGTCTATAGCCCACCCGTTTTTTGCCCATTTTTCCGCTGGACGAACTTGGCGCCCCGGCCTTCGGGCGGTTCTTTTTCGGCGCGGCTGTGCCCGCAGCCTATTTTTGGAATGCGCAGGCCATTCGCAAAGTCTCGCCCCATTCCGAGTCCGGCGGACGAAGTTGGCCAGCCCCTCCCCCCAAGGCTATAGCCCACCCGTTTTTTGGCCATTTTTCCGCTGGACGAACTTGGCGCCCCGGCCTTCGGGCAGTTATTTTTGGGCGCGGCTGTGCCCGCGGCCTATTTTTGGCACGCGGAGGCCACTCGCAAAGTCTCACCCCAGTCCGAGTCCGGCGGACGAAGTCGGCCAGCCCCTCCCCCCAAGGCTATAGCCCACCCGTTTTTTGGCCATTTTTCCGCTGGGGGGTTTGGGCGCGCCGTCCTTCGGGCTGTTATTTTTGGGTTCGGCTGTGCCCGCGGCATATTTTTGGCACGCGGAGGCCGCTCGCAAAGTCTCACCCCATTCCGAGTCCGGCGGACGAAGTTGGCCAGCCCCTCCCCCGAAGGCTATAGGGCACCCGTTTTTTGGCCATTTTTCCGCGGGAAGTACTTGGCGCCCCGGCCTTAGGGCGGTTATTTTAGTGCGCGGCTGTGAGCGCGACCTATTTTGGCACGCGGAGGCCGCCGCAAAGTCTCGCCCCATTCCGAGTCCGAGGCGGACGAAGTTGGCCATCCCTCCCCAAGGCTATAGCCCACCCGCTTTTTTGTCCATTTTTCCATGGGACGAACTTGGCACCCGGCCTTCGGGCGGGTTATTTTCGTCTTGCTGGCTGTGCGCGCGGCCTATTTTTGGCACGCGGAGGCCACTCGCAAAGTCTCACCCCATTCCGAGTCCGGCGGACGAAGTTGGCCAGCCCCTCCCCCCAAGGCTGTAGCCCACCCGTTTTTTGGCCATTTTTCCGCTGGGGGGTTTGGCCGCGCCGACCTTCGGGCGGTTATTTTTTGGTACGTCTGTGCCTGTGGTATATTTTTGACACGCGGAGGCATCTCGCAAAGTCTCGCCCCATTCCGATTCCGGCGGACGAAGTTGGCCAGCCCCTCCCCCCAAGGCTATAGCCCACCCGTTCTTTGGCCATTTTTCCGCTGGACGAACTTGGCGCCCCGGCCTTCGGGCGGTTCTTTTTCGGCGCGGATGTGCCCGCGGCCTATTTTTGGAATGCGCAGGCCGCTCCCAAAGTCTCAGCCCATTCCGAGTCCGGCGGACGAAGTTGGCCAGCCCCTCCTCCCAAGGCTATAGCCCACCCGTTTTTTGGCCATTTTTCCGCTGGGGGGTTTGGGCGCGCCGACCTTCGGGCGGTTATTTTTGGGCGCGGCTGTGCACGTGACCTATTTTTGGCACGCAGAGGCCGCTCGCAAAGTCTCGCCCCATTCCGAGTCCGGCGGACGAAGTTGGCCAGCCCCTCCCCCCAAGGCTATAGCCCACCCGTTTTTTGGCCATTTTTCCGCTGGATGAACTTGGCGCCCCGGCCTTCGGGCGGTTTTTTTTAAGCGCGGCTGTGCCCGTGGGCTATTTTTGGCACGCGGAGGCCGCTTGGAAAGTCTCGCCCCATTCCGAGTCCGGCGGACGAAGTTGGCCAGCCCCTCCCCCCAAGGCTATAGCCCACCCGTTTTTTGGCCATTTTTCCGCTGGACGAACTTGGCGCCCCGGCCTTCGGGCGGTTCTTTTTCGGCGCGGCTGTGCCCACGGCCTATTTTTGGCACGCGGAGGCCACTCGCAAAGTCTCACCCCATTCCGAGTCCGGCGGACGAAGTTGGCCAGCCCCTCCCCCCAAGGCTATAGCCCACCCGTTTTTTGGCCATTTTTCCGCTGGGGGGTTTGGCCGCGCCGACCTTCGGGCGGTTATTTTTTGGTACGTCTGTGCCCGTGGCATATTTTTGACACGCGGAGGCATCTCGCAAAGTCTCGTCCCATTCCGATTCCGGCGGACGAAGTTGGCCAGCCCCTCCCCCCAAGGCTATAGCCCACCCGTTCTTTGGCCATTTTTCCGCTGGACGAACTTCGCGCCCCGGCCTTCGGGCGGTTCTTTATCGGCGCGGATGTGCCCGCGGCCTATTTTTGGAATGCGCAGGCCGCTCCCAAAGTCTCAGCCCATTCCGAGTCCGGCGGACGAAGTTGGCCTGCCCCTCCCCCCAAGGCTATAGCCCACCCGTTTTTTGGCCATTTTTCCGCTGGGGGGTTTGGGCGCGCCGACCTTCGGGCGGTTATTTTTGGGCGCGGCTGTGCACGTGACCTATTTTTGGCACGCAGAGGCCGCTCGCAAAGTCTCGCCCCATTCCGAGTCCGGCGGACGAAGTCGGCCAGCCCCTCCCCCCAAGGCTATAGCCCACCCGTTTTTTGGCCATTTTTCCGCTGGATGAACTTGGCGCCCCGGCCTTCGGGCGGTTTTTTTTAAGCGCGGCTGTGCCCGTGGGCTATTTTTGGCACGCGGAGGCCGCTTGGAAAGTCTCGCCCCATTCCGAGTCCGGCGGACGAAGTTGGCCAGCCCCTCCCCCCAAGGCTATAGCCCACCCGTTTTTTGGCCATTTTTCCGCTGGACGAACTTGGCGCCCCGGCCTTCGGGCGGTTCTTTTTCGGCGCGGCTGTGCCCGTGGCCTATTTTTGGAATGCGCAGGCCGCTCGCAAAGTCTCACCCCATTCCGAGTCCGGCGGACGAAGTTGGCCAGCCCCTCCCCCCAAGGCTATAGCCCACCCGTTTTTTGACCATTTTTCCGCTGGGGGGTTTGGGCGCGCCGACCTTCGGGCGGTTATTTTTGGGCGCGGCTGTGGCCGTGACCTATTTTCGGCACGCAGAGGCCGCTCGCAAAGTCTCGCCCCATTCCGAGTCCGGCGGACGAAGTTGGCCAGCCCCTCCCCCCATGGCTATAGCCCACCCGTTTTTTGGCCATTTTTCCGCTGGATGAACTTGGCGCCCCGGCCTTCGGGCGGTTTTTTTTAAGCGCGGCTGTGCCCGTGGGCTATTTTTGGCACGCGGAGGCCGCTTGGAAAGTCTCGCCCCATTCCGAGTCCGGCGGACGAAGTTGGCCAGCCCCTCCCCCCAAGGCTATAGCCCACCCGTTTTTTGCCCATTTTTCCGCTGGACGAACTTGGCGCCCCGGCCTTCGGGCGGTTCTTTTTCGGCGCGGCTGTGCCCGCAGCCTATTTTTGGAATGCGCAGGCCATTCGCAAAGTCTCGCCCCATTCCGAGTCCGGCGGACGAAGTTGGCCAGCCCCTCCCCCCAAGGCTATAGCCCACCCGTTTTTTGGCCATTTTTCCGCTGGACGAACTTGGCGCCCCGGCCTTCGGGCAGTTATTTTTGGGGGCGGCTGTGCCCGCGGCCTATTTTTGGCACGCGGAGGCCACTCGCAAAGTCTCACCCCAGTCCGAGTCCGGCGGACGAAGTCGGCCAGCCCCTCCCCCCAAGGCTATAGCCCACCCGTTTTTTGGCCATTTTTCCGCTGGGGGGTTTGGGCGCGCCGACCTTCGGGCGGTTATTTTTGGGTACGGCTGTGCCCGCGGCATATTTTTGGCACGCGGAGGCCGCTCGCAAAGTCTCACCCCATTCCGAGTCCGGCGGACGAAGTTGGCCAGCCCCTCCCCCGAAGGCTATAGGGCACCCGTTTTTTGGCCATTTTCCGCTGGGGGTTTGGGCGCGCCGACCTTCGGGCGGTTATTTTTGGCGCGGCTGTACCGCGACCTATTTTTGGCACGCGGAGGCCGCTCGCAAAGTCTCGCCCCATTCCGAGTCCGAGGCGGACGAAGTTGGCCAGCCCTCCCCCAAGGCTATAGCCCACCCGTTTTTGGCCATTTTTCCGCTGGACGAACTTGGCGCCCCGGCCTTCGGGCGGTTCTTTTTCGGCGCGGCTGTGTCCGCGGCCTATTTTTGGAATGCGCAGGCCGCTCGCAAAGTCTCACCCCATTCCGAGTCCGGAGGACGAAGTAGGCCAGCCCCTCCCACCAAGGCTATAGCCCACCCGTTTTTGACCATTTTTCCGCTTGGGGTTTGGGCGCGCCGTCCTTCGGGCGGTTATTTTTGGGCGCGGCTGTGCCCGTGTCCTATTTTCGGCACGCCGAGGCCGCTCGCAAAGTCTCGCCCCATTCCGAGTACGGCGGACGAAGTTGGCCAGCCCTCCCCATGGCTTTCGCCAACCGGTTTTTGGCCATTTTTCCGCTGGATGAACTTGGCGCCCGGCCTTCGGGCGGTTTTTAAGCGCGGCTGTGCCCGTGGGCTATTTTTGGCACGCTGGAGGCCGCTTGGAAAGTCTCGCCCCATTCCGAGTCCGGGCGGACGAAGTTGGCCAGCCCCTCCCCCAAGGCTATAGCCCACCCGTTTTTGCCCATTTTCCGCTGGACGAACTTGGCGCCCGGCCTTGGGCGGTTCTTTTTCAAGCGCGGCTGTGCCCGCAGCCTATTTTGGAATGCGCAGGCCATTCGCAAAGTCTCGCCCCATACCGAGTCCGGCGGACGAAGTTGGCCAGCCCTCCCCCAAGGCTATAGCCCACCCGTTTTTGGCCATTTTTCCGCTGGACGAACTTGGCGCCCGGCCTTCGGGCAGTTATTTTTTAGGCGGCTGTGCCCGCGCCTATTTTTGGCACTCGGAGGCCACTCGCAAAGTCCCACCCCAGTCCGAGTCCGGCGGACGAAGTCGGCCAGCCCCTCCCCCCAAGGCTATAGCCCACCCGTTTTTTGGCCATTTTTCCGCTGGGGGGTTTGGGCGCGCCGACCTTCGGGCGGTTATTTTTGGGTACGGCTGTGCCCGCGGCATATTTTTGGCACGCGGAGGCCGCTCGCAAAGTCTCACCCCATTCCGAGTCCGGCGGACGAAGTTGGCCAGCCCCTCCCCCGAAGGCTATAGGGCACCCGTTTTTTGGCCATTTTTCCGCTGGGGGGTTTGGGCGCGCCGACCTTCGGGCGGTTATTTTTGGGCGCGGCTGTACCCGCGACCTATTTTTGGCACGCGGAGGCCGCTCGCAAAGTCTCGCCCCATTCCGAGTCCGGCGGACGAAGTTGGCCATCCCCTCCCCCCAAGGCTATAGCCCACCCGTTTTTTGTCCATTTTTCCGCGGGACGAACTTGGCACCCCGGCCTTCGGGCGGTTATTTTCGTGCGCGGCTGTGCGCGCGGCCTATTTTTGGCACGCGGAGGCCACTCGCAAAGTCTCACCCCATTCCGAGTCCGGCGGACGAAGTTGGCCAGCCCCTCCCCCCAAGGCTATAGCCCACCCGTTTTTTGGCCATTTTTCCGCTGGGGGGTTTGGCCGCGCCGACCTTCGGGCGGTTATTTTTTGGTACGTCTGTGCCCGTGGTATATTTTTGACACGCGGAGGCATCTCGCAAAGTCTCGCCCCATTCCGATTCCGGCGGACGAAGTTGGCCAGCCCCTCCCCCCAAGGCTATAGCCCACCCGTTCTTTGGCCATTTTTCCGCTGGACGAACTTGGCGCCCCGGCCTTCGGGCGGTTCTTTTTCGGCGCGGATGTGCCCGCGGCCTATTTTTGGAATGCGCAGGCCACTCCCAAAGTCTCAGCCCATTCCGAGTCCGGCGGACGAAGTGGGCCGGCCCCTCCCCCCAAGGCTATAGCCCACCCGTTTTTCGGCCATTTTTCCGCTGGGGGGTTTGGGCGCGCCGACCTTCGGGCGGTTATTTTTGGGCGCGGCTGTGCACGTGACCTATTTTTGGCACGCAGAGGCCGCTCGCAGAGTCTCGCCCCATTCTGAGTCCGGCGGACGAAGTTGGCCAGCCCCTCCCGCAAATGCTATAGCCCACCCGTTTTTTGGCCATTTTTCCGCTGGATGAACTTGCCGCCCCGGCCTTCGGGCAGTTATTTTTTGACGCGGCTGTGCCCGTGGGCTATTTTTGGCACGCGGAGGCCGCTTGGAAAGTCTCGCCCCATTCCGAGTCCGGCGGACGAAGTTGGCCAGCCCCTCCCCCCAAGGCTATAGCCCACCCGTTTTTTGGCCATTTTTCCGCTGGACGAACTTGGCGCCCCGGCCTTCGGGCGGTTCTTTTTCGGCGCGGCTGTGCCCGCGGCCTATTTTTGGAATGCGCAGGCCGCTCGCAAAGTCTCACCCCATTCCGAGTCCGGCGGACGAAGTTGGCCAGCCCCTCCCCCCAAGGCTATAGCCCACCCGTTTTTTGGCCATTTTTCCGCTGGACGAACTTGGCGCCCCGGCCTTCGGGCAGTTATTTTTGGGCGCGGCTGTGCCCGCGGCCTATTTTTGGTACGCGGAGGCCACTCGCAAAGTCTCACCCCATTCCGAGTCCGGCGGACGAAGTCGGCCAGCCCCTCCCCCCAAGGCTATAGCCCACCCGTTTTTTGGCCATTTTTCCGCTGGGGGGTTTGGGCGCGCCGACCTTCGGGTGGTTATTTTTGGGTACGGCTGTGCCCGCGGCCTATTTTTGGCACACGGAGGTCCCTCGCAAAGTCTCGCCCCATTCCGAGTCCGGCGGACGAAGTGGGCCAACCCCACCCCCAAAGGCTATAGCCCACCCTTTTTTGTGGCCTTTTTTCGCTGGACGAACTTGGCGCCCCGGCCTTCGGGCAGTTATTTTTGGGCGCGGCTGTGCCCGCAGCCTATTTTTGGCTCACGGAGGCCGCTCGCAAAGTCTTGCGCCATTCTGAGTCCGGCGGACGAAGTTGGCCAGCCCCACCCCCCAAGGCTATAGCCCGCCCGTTTTTGTGGCCTTTTTCCGCTGGACGAACTTGGCGCCCCGGCCTTCGGGCAGTTATTTTTGGGCGCGGCTGTGCCCGCAGCCTATTTTTGGCTCACGGAGGCCGCTCGCAAAGTCTTGCGCCATTCTGAGTCCGGCGGACGAAGTTGGCCAGCCCCACCCCCCAAGGCTATAGCCCGCCCGTTTTTGTGGCCTTTTTCCGCTGGACGAACTTGGCGACCCAGCCTTCGGGCGGTTATTTTTGGGCGCGGGTGTGCCCGGGGCCTATATTTGGCACACGGAGACCGCTCGCAAAGTCTCGCGCAACTCCGAGCCCGGCGGACGAAGTTGGCCAGCCCCACCCCCCAAGGCCATAGCCCACCCGTTTTTGTGGCCTTTTTCCGCTGGACGAACTTGGCGGCCCGGCCTTCGGGCTGTTATTTTTGGGAGCGGCTGTGCCCGGGGCCTATTTTTGGCACACGGAGGCCGCCGCAGTCTCGCGCCATTCGAGCCCGGCGGACGAAGTTGGCCAGCCCCACCCCCCAAGGATATAGCCCACCCGTTTTTGTGGCCATTTTCCGCTGGACGAACTTGGCGCACCGGCCTTCGGGCGGTTATTTTTGGGCGCGGCTGTGCCCACGGCCTATTTTTGGCACTCGGAGGCCCCTCGCAAAGTCTCGCGCCATTCCGAGTCCGGCGGACGAAGTGGGCCAACCCCACCCCCAAAGGCTATAGCCCACCCGTTTTTGTGGCCTTTTTTCGCTGGACGAACTTGGCGCCCCGGCCTTCGGGCAGTTATTTTTGGGCGCGGCTGTGCCCGCAGCCTATTTTTGGCTCACGGAGGCCCCTCGCAAAGTCTCGCGCCATTCCGAGTCCAGTGGACGAAGTGGGCCATCCCCACCCCCCAAGGCTATAGCCCACCCGTTTTTGTGGCCTTTTTCCGCTGGACGAACTTGGCGCCCCGGCCTTCGGGTGGTTATTTTTGGGCGCGACTGTGCCCGCGGACTATTTTTCGCACACGGAGGCCCCTCGCAAAGTCTCGCACCATTCCGAGTCCGGCAGACGAAGCTAGCCAGCCCCACCCCCAAGGCTATAGCCTACCCGTTTTTGTGGCCTTTTTCCGCTGGACGAACTTGGCGCCCCGGCCTTCGGGTGGTTATTTTTGGGCGCGACTGTGCCCGTGGCCTATTTTTAGCAAACGGAGGCCCCTCGCAAAGTCTCGCGCCATTCCGAGTCCGGCAGACGAAGTTAGCCAGCCCCACCCCCAAGGCTATAGCCCACCCGTTTTTGTGGCCTTTTTCCGCTGGACGAACTTGGCGCCCCGGCCTTCGGGTGGTTATTTTTGGGTACGGCTGTGCCCGCGGCCTATTTTTGGCACACGGAGGTCCCTCGCAAAGTCTCGCCCCATTCCGAGTCCGGCAGACGAAGCTAGCCAGCCCCACCCCCAAGGCTATAGCCTACCCGTTTTTGTGGCCATTTTCCGCTGGACGAACTTGGCGCACCGGCCTTCGGGCGGTTATTTTTGGGCGCGGCTGTGCTCACGGCCTATTTTTGGCACTCGGAGGCCCCTCGCAAAGTCTCGCGCCATTCCGAGTCCGGCGGACGAAGTGGGCCAGCCCCACCCCCCAAGGCTATAGCCCGCCCGTTTTTGTGGCCTTTTTCCGCTGGACGAACTTGGCGACCCAGCCTTCGGGCGGTTATTTTTGGGCGCGGGTGTGCCCGGGGCCTATATTTGGCACACGGAGACCGCTCGCAGAGTCTCGCGCAACTCCGAGCCCGGCGGACGAAGTTGGCCAGCCCCACCCCCCAAGGCCATAGCCCACCCGTTTTTGTGGCCTTTTTCCGCTGGACGAACTTGGCGGCCCGGCCTTCGGGCTGTTATTTTTGGGAGCGGCTGTGCCCGGGGCCTATTTTTGGCACACGGAGGCCGCTCGCAAAGTCTCGCGCCATTCCGAGTCCGGCGGACGAAGTTGGCCAGCCCCACCCCCCAAGGATATAGCCCACCCGTTTTTGTGGCCATTTTCCGCTGGACGAACTTGGTGCACCGGCCTTCGGGCGGTTATTTTTGGGCGCGGCTGTGCCCACGGCCTATTTTTGGCACTCGGAGGCCCCTCGCAAAGTCTCGCGCCATTCCGAGTCCGGCGGACGAAGTGGGCCAACCCCACCCCCAAAGGCTATAGCCCACCCGTTTTTGTGGCCTTTTTTCGCTGGACGAACTTGGCGCCCCGGCCTTCGGGCAGTTATTTTTGGGCGCGGCTGTGCCCGCAGCCTATTTTTGGCTCATGGATGCCCCTCGCAAAGTCTCGCGCCATTCCGAGTCCAGTGGACGAAGTGGGCCATCCCCACCCCCCAAGGCTATAGCCCACCCGTTTTTGTGGCCTTTTTCCGCTGGACGAACTTGGCGCCCTGGCCTTCGGGTGGTTATTTTTGGGCGCGACTGTGCCCGCGGACTATTTTTCGTACACGGAGGCCCCTCGCAAAGTCTCGCACCATTCCGAGTCCGGCAGACGAAGATAGCCAGCCCCACCCCCAAGGCTATAGCCTACCCGTTTTTGTGGCCTTTTTCCGCTGGACGAACTTGGCGCCCCGGCCTTCGGGTGGTTATTTTTGGGTGCGACTGTGCCCGCGGCCTATTTTTGGCACACGGAGGTCCCTCGCAAAGTCTCGCCCCATTCCGAGTCCGGCGGACGAAGTTGGCCAGCCCCACCCCCAAGGCTATAGCCCACCCGTTTTTGTGGCCTTTTTCCGCTGGACGAACTTGGCGCCCCGGCCTTCGGGTGGTTATTTTTGGGCGCGACTGTGCCCGTGGCCTATTTTTAGCAAACGGAGGCCCCTCGCAAAGTCTCACGCCATTCCGAGTCCGGTAGACGAAGTTAGCCAGCCCCACCGCCAAGGCTATAGCCCACCCGTTTTTGTGGCCTTTTTCCGCTGGACGAACTTGGCGCCCCGGCCTTCGGGTGGTTATTTTTGGGTACGGCTGTGCCCGCGGCCTATTTTTGGCACACGGAGGTCCCTCGCAAAGTCTCGCCCCATTCCGAGTCCGGCGGACGAAGTTGGCCAGCCCCACCCCCAAGGCTATAGCCCACCCGTTTTTGTGGCCTTTTTCCGCTGGACGAACTTGGCGCCCCGGCCTTCGGGTGGTTATTTTTGGGCGTGACTGTGCCCGTGGCCTATTTTTAGCAAACGGAGGCCCCTCGCAAAGTCTCGCGCCATTCCGAGTCCGGCAGACGAAGTTAGCCAGCCCCACCCCCAAGGCTACAGCCCACCCGTTTTTGTGGCCTTTTTCCGCTGGACGAACTTGGCGCCCCGGCCTTCGGGTGGTTATTTTTGGGTACGGCTGTGCCCGCGGCCTATTTTTGGCACACGGAGGTCCCTCGCAAAGTCTCGCCCCATTCCGAGTCCGGCGGACGAAGTTGGCCAGCCCCACCCCCCAAGGCTATAGCCCACCCGTTTTTGTGACCTTTTTCCGCTGGACGAACTTGGCGCCCCGGCCTTCGGGCGGTTATTTTTGGGCTCGGCTGTGCCCGTGGCCTATTTTTAGCACACGGAGGCCCCTCGCAAAGTCTCGTTCCATTCCGAGTCCGGCGGACGAAGTAGGCCAGCCCCAACCCCCAAGGCTATAGCCCACCCGTTTTTGTGGCCTTTTTCCGCTGGACGAACTTGGCGCCCCGGCCTTCGGGCAGTTATTTTTTGGAGTGGCTGTGTCCGCGGCCTATTTTTGGCACATGGAGGCCCCTCGCAAAGTCTCGCACCATTCCGAGTCCGGCGGACGAAGTGGGCAAGCCCCACCCCCCAAGGTTATAGCCCACCCGTTTTTGTGGCCTTTTTCCGTTGAACGAACTTGGCGCCCCGGCCTTCGGGCGGTTATTTTTGGGCGCGGCTGTGCCCGCGGCATATTTTTGACTCACGGAGGACCCTCGAAAAGTGCCGCGCCATTCCGAGTCCGGCGGACGAAGTTGGCCAGCCCCACCCCCCAAGGCTATAGCCCACCCGTTTTTGTAGCCTTTTTCCGCTGGACGAACTTGGCGCCCCGGCCTTCGGGCAGTTATTTTTGGGCGCGGCTGTGCCCGCGGCCTATTTTTGGCACACGGAGGCCCCTCGAAAAGTCTCGCGCCATTCCAAGTCCGGCGGACGAAGTTGGCCAGCCCCACCCCCCAAGGCTATAGCCCTCCCGTTTTTGTGGCCTTTTTCCGCTGGACGAACTTGGCGCCCCGGCCTTTGGGCAGTTATTGTTTGGAGCGGCTGTGTCCGCGGCCTATTTTTGGTACACGGAGGCCCCTCGAAAAGTCTCGCACCATTCCGAGTCCGGCGGACGAAGTGGGCCAGCCCCACCCCCCAAGGCTATAGCCCACCCGTTTTTGTTGCCTTTTTCCGCTGGACGAACTTGGCGCCCCGGCCTTCGGGCGGTTATTTTTGGGTGCGGCTGTGCCCGCGGCCTATTTTTGGCACGCGGAGGCCGCTCACAAAGTCTCGCCCCATTTCGAGTCCGGCGGACGAAGTGGGCCAGCCCCACCCCCAAAGGCTATAGCCCACCCGTTTTTTGGCCATTTTTCCGCTGGACGAACTTGGCGCGCCGGCCTTCGGGCGGTTATTTTTGGGTAAGGCTGTGCCCATGCCTATTTTTGGCACACGGAGGTCCTCGCAAAGTCTCGCCCCATTCCGAGTCCGGCGGACGAAGTTGGCCAGCCCCTACCCCCAAGGCTATAGCCCACCCGTTTTTGTGGCCTTTTTCCGCTGGACGAACTTGGCGCCCCGGCCTTCGGGCGGTTATTTTTGGGCTCGGCTGTGCCCGTGGCCTATTTTTAGCACACGGAGGCCCCTCGCAAAGTCTTGTTCCATTCCGAGTCCGGCGGACGAAGTAGGCCAGCCCCAACCCCCAAGGCTATAGCCCACCCATTTTTGTGGCCTTTTTCCGCTGGACGAACTTGGCGCCCCGGCCTTCGGGTGGTTATTTTTGGGTAAGGCTGTGCCCGCGGCCTATTTTTGGCACACGGAGGTCCCTCACAAAGTCTCGCCCCATTCCGAGTCCGGCGGACGAAGTTGGCCAGCCCCACCCCCCAAGGCTATAGCCCACCCGTTTTTGTGACCTTTTTCCGCTGGACGAACTTGGCGCCCCGGCCTTCGGGCGGTTATTTTTGGGCTCGGCTGTGCCCGTGGCCTATTTTTAGCACACGGAGGCCCCTCGCAAAGTCTCGTTCCATTCCGAGTCCGGCGGACGAAGTAGGCCAGCCCCAACCCCCAAGGCTATAGCCCACCCATTTTTGTGGCCTTTTTCCGCTGGACGAACTTGGCGCCCCGGCCTTCGGGCAGTTATTGTTTGGAGCGGCTGTGTCCGCGGCCTATTTTTGGCACACGGAGGCCCCTCGAAAAGTCTCGCACCATTCCGAGTCCGGCGGACGAAGTGGGCCAGCCCCACCCCCCAAGGCTATAGCCCACCCGTTTTTGTTGCCTTTTTCCGCTGGATGAACTTGGCGCCCCGGCTTTCGGGCGGTTATTTTTGGGCGCGGCTGTGCCCGCAGCCTATTTTTGGCACACGGAGGCCCCTCGTAAAGTCTCCCACCATTCCGAGTCCGGCGGACGAAGTCGGCCAGCCCCACCCCCCAAGGGTATGGCCCACCCGTTTTTGTGGCCTTTTTCCGCTGGACAAACTTGGCGCCCCGGCCTTCGGGCGGTTATTTTTGGGCAAGGCTGAGCCCACAGCCTAGTTTTGGCACACGGAGGCCCCTTACGAAGTCTCGCACCATTCCGAGTCCGGCGGACGAAGTTGGCCAGCCCCACCCCCCAAGGCTATTGCCCACCCGTTTTTGTGGCCTTTTTCCGCTGGACAAACTTGGCGCCCCGGCCTTCGGGCGGTTATTTTTGGGCTTGGCTGTGCCCGTGGCCTATTTTTAGCACACGGAGGCCCCTCGCAAAGTCTCGTTCCATTCCGAGTCCGGCGGACGAAGTAGGCCAGCCCCACCCCCCAAGGCTATAGCCCACCCGTTTTTGTGGCCTCTTTCCGCTGGACGAACTTGGCGCCTAGGCCTTCGGGCGGTTATTTTTGGGCGCGGCTGTGCCCGCGGCCTATTTTTGGCACACGGAGGCCCCTCGAAAAGTCTCGCGCCATTCCGAGTCCGGCGGACGAAGTTGGCCAGCCCCACCCCCCAAGGCTATAGCCCACCCGTTTTTGTAGCCTTTTTCCGCTGGACGAACTTGGCGCCCCGGCCTTCGGGCGGTTATTTTTGCGCGCGGCTGTGCCCACGGCCTATTTTTGGCACACGGAGGCCCCTCGCAAAGTCTCACGCCATTCCGAGTCCGGCGGACGAAGTGGGCCAGCCCCACCCCCCAAGGCTATAGCCCACCCATTTTTGTGGCCTTTTTCCGCTGGACAAACTTGGCGCCCCGGCTTTCGGGCGGTTATTTTTGGACGTGGCTGTGCCCGTAGCCTATTTTTGGCACACGGAGGCCCCTCGTAAAGTCTCCCGCCATTCCGAGTCCGGCGGACGAAGTCGGCCAGCCCCACCCCCCAAGGGTATGGCCCACACGTTTTTGTGGCCTTTTTCCGCTGGACGAACTTGGCGCACCGCCCTTCGGGCGGTTATTTTTGGGAGCGGCTGAGCCCATAGCCTAGTTTTGACACACGAAGGCCCGTTGCGAAGTCTCGCACCATTCCGAGTCCGGCGGACGAAGTTGGCCAGCCCCACCTCCCATGGCTATAGCCCACCCATTTTTGTAGCCTTTTTCCGCTGGACGAACTTGGCGCCCCCGCCTTCAGGCGGTTATTTTTGCGCGCGGCTGTGCCCACGGCCTATTTTTGGTACTCGGAGGCCCCTCGCAAAGTCTCGTGCCATTCCGAGTCCGGCGGACGAAGTGGGCCAGCCCCATCCCCCAAGGCTATAGCCCACCCGTTTTTGTGGCCTTTTTCCGCTGGACGAACTTGGCGCCCCGGCCTTCGGGTTGTTATTTTTCGGCGCGGCTGTGCCCGCGGCCTATTTTTGGCACACAGAGGCCCCTCGCAAATTCTCGCGCCATTCCTAGTCCGGCGGACGAAGTTGAACAGCCCCACCCCCCAAGGCTATAGCCCACCCGTTTTTGTGGCCTTTTTCCGCTGGACAAACTTGGCGCCCCGGCTTTCGGGCGGTTATTTTTGGGCGCGGCTGTGCCCGCAGCCTATTTTTGGCACACGGAGGCCCCTCGTAAAGTCTCCCACCATTCCGAGTCCGGCGGACTAAGTTGGCCAGCCCCACCCCCCAAGGCTATAGCCCACCCGTTTTTGTGGCCTTTTTCCGCTGCACAAACTTGGCGCCCCGGCTTTCGGGCGGTTATTTTTGGGCGTGGCTATGCCCGCAGCCTATTTTTGGCACACGGAGGCCCCTCGTAAAGTCTCCCGCCATTCCGAGTCCGGCGGACGAAGTCGGCCAGCCCCACCCCCAAGGGTATGGCCCACCCGTTTTTGTGGCCTTTTTCCGCTGGACGAACTTGGCGCACCGCCCTTCGGGCGGTTATTTTTGGGCGCGGCTGAGCCCACAGCCTAGTTTTGACACACGAAGGCCCGTTGCGAAGTCTCGCACCATTCCGAGTCCGGCGGACGAACTTGGCCAGCCCCACCCCCCAAAGCTATAGCCCACCCGTTTTTGTGGCCTTTTTCCGCTGGACGAACTTGGTGCTCCGGCCTTCGGGGGGTTATTTTTGGGTACGGCTGTGCCCACGGTCTATTTTTGGCACACGGAGGCCCCTCGCAAAGTCTCGCGCCATTCCGAGTCCGGCGGACTAAGTTGGCCAGCCCCACCCCCCAAGGCTATAGCCCACCCGTTTTTGTTGCCTTTTTCCGCTGGACGAACTTGGCGCCCCGGCCTTTGGGCAGTTATTTCTGGGAGCGGCTGTGTCCGCGGCCGATTTTTGGCACACGGAGGCCCCTCGAAAACTCTCGCGCCATTCCGAGTCCGGCGGACGAAGTTGGCCACCCCCACCCCCCAAGGCTATAGCCCACCCGTTTTGTAGCCTTTTCCGCTGGACGAACTTGGCGCCCCGGCCTTCGGGCGGTTATTTTTGCGCGCGGCTGTGCCCTCGGCTTATTTTTGGCACACGGAGGCCCCTCGCAAAGTCTCTCGCCATTCCGAGTCCGGCGGACGAAGTGGGCCAGCCCCACCCCCCAAGGCTATAGCCCACCCATTTTTGTGGCCTTTTTCCGCTGGACAAACTTGGCGCCCCGGCTTTCGGGCGGTTATTTTTGGACGCGGCTGTGCCCGCAGCCTATTTTTGGCACACGGAGGCCCCTCGTAAAGTCTCCCGCCATTCCGAGTCCGGCGGACGAAGTCGGCCAGCCCCACCCCCCAAGGGTATGGCCCACCCGTTTTTGTGGCCTTTTTCCGCTGGACGAACTTGGCGCACCGCCCTTCGGGCGGTTATTTTTATGCGCGGCTGAGCCCATAGCCTAGTTTTGACACACGAAGGCCCGTTGCAAAGTCTCGCACCATTCCGAGTCCGGCGGACGAAGTTGGCCAGCCCCACCTCCCAAGGCTATAGCCCACCCATTTTTGTAGTCTTTTTCCGCTGGACGAACTTGGCGCCCCCGCCTTCGGGCGGTTATTTTTGCGCGCGGCTGTGCCCACGGCCTATTTTTGGTACTCGGAGGCCCCTAGCAAAGTCTCGTGCCATTCCGAGTCCGGCGGACGAAGTTGGCCAGCCCCATCTCCCAAGGCTATAGCCCACCCGTTTTTGTGGCCTTTTTCCGCTGGACGAACTTGGCGCCCCGGCCTTCGGGCGGTTATTTTTCGGCGCGGCTGTGCCCGCGGCCTATTTTTGGCACACAGAGGCCCCTCGCAAATTCTCGCGCCATTCCGAGTCCGGCGGACGAAGTTGAACAGCCCCACCCCCCAAGGCTATAGCCCACCCGTTTTTGTGGCCTTTTTCCGCTGGATGAACTTGGCGCCCCGGCCTTCGGGCGGTTATTTTTGGGCGTGGCTGTGCCCGCGGCCTATTTTTGTCACACGGAGTCTCCTCGCAAAGTCTCGCGCCTTTCCAAGTCCGGCGGACGAAGTTGGCCAGCCCCACCCCCCAAGGCTATAGCCCACCCGTTTTTGTGGCCTTTTTCCGCTGGACAAACTTGGCGCCCCGGCTTTCGGGCGGTTATTTTTGGGCGCGGCTGTGCCCGCAGCCTATTTTTTTTGGCACACGGAGGCCCTCGTAATGTCTCGCGCCATTCCGAGTCCGGCGGACTAAGTTGGCCAGCCCCACCCCCCAAGGCTATAGCCCACCCGTTTTTGTGGCCTTTTTCCGCTGGACAAACTTGGCACCCCGGCTTTCGGGCGGTTATTTTTGGGCGCGGCTGTGCCCGCTGCCTATTTTTGGTACACGAAGGCCCCTCGTAAAGTCTCCCGCCATTCCGAGTCCGGCGGACGAAGTCGGCCAGCCCCACCCCCCAAGGGTATGGCCCACCCGTTTTTGTGGCCTTTTTCCGCTGGACGAACTTCGCGCACCGCCCTTCGGGCGGTTATTTTTGGGCGCGGCTGAGCCCACAGCCTAGTTTTGACACACGAAGGCCCGTTGCGAAGTCTCGCACCATTCCGAGCCGGCGGACGAACTTGGCCAGCCCCACCCCCCAAAGCTATAGCCCACCCATTTTTGTGGCCTTTTTCCGCTGGACGAACTTGGTGCTCCGGCCTTCGGGGGGTTATTTTTGGGTGCGGCTGTGCCCGCGGTCTATTTTTGGCACACGGAGGCCCCTCGCAAAGTCTCGCGCCATTCCGAGTCCGGCGGACTAAGTTGGCCAGCCCCACCCCCCAAGGCTATAGCCCACCCGTTTTTGTGGCCTTTTTCCGCTGGACGAACTTGGCGCCCCGGCCTTCGGGCGGTTATTTTTCGGCGCGGCTGTGCCCGCGGCCTATTTTTGGCTCACGGAGGCCCCTCGAAAAGTCTCGCGCCATTCCGAATCCGGCGGACTAAGTTGGCCAGCCCCACCCCCCAAGGCTATAGCCCACCCGTTTTTGTGGCCTTTTTCCGCTGGATGAACTTGGCGCCCCGGCCTTCGGGCGGTTATTTTTGGGCGCGGCTGTCCTCATGCCTATTTTTGGCTCACGGAGGCCCCTCGAAAAGTCTCGCGCCATTCCGAGTCCGGCGGACGAAGTTGGCCAGCCCCACCCCCCAAGGCTATAGCCCACCCATTTTTGTAGCCTTTTTCCGCTGGACGACTTGGCGCCCCAGCCTTCGGGCGGTTATTTTTGCGCGCGGCTGTACCAACGTCCTATTTTTGGCACTCGAAGGCCCCTCGCAAAGTCTCATGCCATTCCGAGTCCGGCGGACGAAGTGGGCCAGCCCCATCCCCCAAGGCTATAGCCCACCCGTGTTTTGGCCATTTTTCCGCTGGGGGGTTTGGACGCGCCAACCTTCGGGTGGTTATTTTTGGGCGCGGCTGTGCCCGCGGCCTATTTTTGGCACGCGGAGGCCGTTCGCAAAGTCTCGCCCCATTCCGAGTCCGGGGGACGAACTTGGCCAGCCCCTCCCCCCAAGGCTATAGCCCACCCGTTTTTTGGCCATTTTTCCGCTGGGGGGTTTGGGAGCGCCGACCTTCGGGGGGTTATTTTTGGATGCGGCTGTGCCCGCGGCCTATTTTTGGCTCACGGAGGCCCCTCGCAAAGTCTCGCGCCATTCCGAGTCCGGCGGACGAAGGTGGCCAGCCCCACCCCCCAAGGCTATAGCCCACCCGTTTTTGTGGCCTTTTTCCGCTGGACAAACTTGGCACCCCGGCTTTCGGGCGGTTATTTTTGGGCGCGGCTGTGCCCGCTGCCTATTTTTGGCACACGGAGGCCCCTCGTAAAGTCTCCCGCCATTCCGAGTCCGGCGGACGAAGTGGGCCAGCCCCACCCCCCAAGGCTATAGCCCACCCGTTTTTGTGGCCTTTTTCCGCTGGACGAACTTGGCGCCCCGGCCTTCGGGCGGTTATTTTTGGGCGCGGCTATTCCCGCGGCCTATTTTTGGCACACGGAGGCCCCTCGAAAAGTCTCGCGCCATTCCGAGTCCGGCGGACGAAGTTGGCCAGCCCAACCCCCCAAGGCTATAGGCCACCCGTTTTTGTGGCCTTTTTCCGCTGGACGAACTTGGCGCCCCGGCCTTCGCGCAGTTATTTTTGGGCGAGGCTGTGACCGCGGCCTATTTTTAGCACACGGAGACCCCTCGCAAAGTCTCGCACCATTCTGAGTCCGGCGGACGAAGTTGGCCAGCCCTACCCCCCAAGGCTATAGCCCACCCGTTTTTGTCGCCTTTTTCCGCTGGACGAACTTGGCGCCCCGGCCTTCGGGCAGTTATTTTTGGGAGCGGCTGTGTCCGCGGCCTATTGTTGGCACACGGAGGCCCCTCGCAAAGTCTCGCGCCATTCCGAGTCCGGCGGACGAAGTGGTCCAGCCCCACCCCCAAAGGCTATAGCCCACCCGTTTTTGTGGCCTTTTTCCGCTGGACGAACTTGGCGCCCCGGCCTTCGCGCAGTTATTTTTTGGCGAGGCTGTGACCGCGGCCTATTTTTAACACACGGAGACCCCTCGCAAAGTCTCGCGCCATTCCGAGTCCGGCGGACGAAGTCGGCCAGCCCCACCTCCCAAGGCTATAGCCCACCCGTTTTTGTGGCCTTTTTCCGCTGGACGAACTTGGCGCTCCGGCCTTCGGGCGGTTATTTTTGAGCGAGGCTGTGCCCGCTGCCTATGTTTGGCACACGGAGGCCCCCCGCAAAGTCTCGCGCCATTCCGAGTCCAGTGGACGAAGTGGGCCAGCCCCACCCACCAAGGCTATAGCCCACCCGTTTTTGTGGCCTTTTTCCGCTGGACGAACTTGGCGCCCCGGCCTTATGGCGGTTATTTTTGGGCGCGGCTGTCCCCGCGGCCTATTTTTGGCACACGGAGGCCCCTCGCAAAGTCTCGCGCCATTCCGAGTCCGGCGGACAAAGTCGGCCAGCCCCACCCCCCAAGGCTATAGCCCACCCGTTTTTGTGGCCTTTTTCCGCTGGACGAACTTGGCGCCCCGGCCTTCGGGCGGTTATTTTTGGGCACGGCAGTGCCCGTGGCCTATTGTTGGCACACGGAGGCCCCTCACAAAGTCTCGCGCCATTCCGAGTCCGGCGGACGAAGTTGGCCAGCCCCACCCCCCAAGGCTATAGCCCACCCGTTTTTGTGGCCTTTTTCCGCTGGACGAACTTGACGCCCCGGCCTTCGGGCAGTTATTTTTGGGAGCGGCTGTGCCCGCGGCCTATTGTTGGCACACGGAGTCCCCTCGTAAAGTCTCGCGCCATTCCGAGTCCGGCGGACGAAGTGGTCCAGCCCCACCCCCAAAGGCTATAGCCCACCCGTTTTTGTGGCCTTTTTCCGCTGGACGAACTTTGCGCACCGCCCTTCGGGCGGTTATTTTTGGGCGCGGCTGAGCCCACAGCCTAGTTTTGACACACGAAGGCCCGTTGCGAAGTCTCGCACCATTCCGAGTCCGGCGGACGAACTTGGCCAGCCCCACCCCCCAAAGCTATAGCCCACCCGTTTTTGTGGCCTTTTTCCGTTGGACGAACTTGGCGCCCCGGCCTTCGGGCGGTTATTTTTGGGTACGGCTGTGCCCGCGGCCTATTTTTGGCTCACGGAGGCCCCTCGTAAAGTCTCGCGCCATTCCGAGTCCGGCGGAGGAAGTTGGCCAGCCCCACCCCCCAAGGCTATAGCCCACCCATTTTTGTAGCCTTTTTCCGTTGGACGAACTTGGCGCCCCAGCCTTCGGCGGTTATTTTTGCACGCGGCTGTGCCCACGGCCTATTTTTGGTACTCGGAGGCCCCTCGCAAAGTCTCGTGCCATTCCGAGTCCGGCGGACGAAGTGGGCCAGCCCCATCCCCCAAGGCTATAGCCCACCCGTTTTTGTGGCCTTTTTCCGCTGGACGAACTTGGCGCCCCGGCCTTCGGGCGGTTATTTTTGGGCGCGGCGGTGCCCGTGGCCTATTTTTGGCTAACGGAGACCCCTCACAAAGTCTCGCGCCATTCCGAGTCCGGCAGACGAAGTTGGCCGGCCCCACCCCCCAAGGCTATAGCCCACCCGTTTTTTAGGCCTTTTTCCGCTGGACGAACTTGGCGCCCCGGCCTTCGGGCGGTTATTTTTGGGCGCGGCTGTGCCCGCGGCCTATTTTTGGTAAACGGAGGCCCCTCGCAAAGTCTCGCGCCATTCCGAGTCCAGCAGACGAAGTTGGCTAGCCCCACCCCCCAAGGCTATAGCCCACCCGTTTTTGTGGCATTTTTCCGCTGGACGAACTTGGCGCCCCGGCCTTCGGGCGGTTATTTTTGGGCGCGGCTGTGCCCGTGGCCTATTTTTGGCACACAGAGGCCCCTCGCAAAGTCTCGCGCCATTCCGAGTCCGGCGGACGAAGTGGGCCAGCCCCACCCCCCAAGGCTATAGCCCACCCGTTTTTGTGGCATTTTTCAGCTGGACGAACTTGGCGCCCCGGCCTTCGGGCGGTTATTTTTGGGTGCGGCTGTGCCCGCGGCCTATTTTTGGTAAACGGAGGCCCCTCGCAAAGTCTCGCGCCATTCCGAGTCCAGCGGACGAAGTTGGCTAGCCCCACCCCCCAAGGCTATAGCCCACCCGTTTTTGTGGCATTTTTCCGCTGGACGAACTTGGCGCCCCGGCCTTCGGGCGGTTATTTTTGGGCGCGGCTGTGCCCGTGGCCTATTTTTGGCACACAGAGGCCCCTCGCAAAGTCTCGCGCCATTCCGAGTCCGGCGGACGAAGTGGTCCAGCCCCACCCCCAAAGGCTATAGCCCACCCGTTTTTGTGGCCTTTTTCCGCAGGACGAACTTGGCGCCCCGGCCTTCGCGCAGTTATTTTTTGGCGAGGCTGTGACCGCGGCCTATTTTTAACACACGGAGACCCCTCGCAAAGTCTCGCGCCATTCCGTGTCCGGCTGACGAAGTGGGCCAGCCCAACCCCCCAAGGCTATAGCCCACCCGTTTTTGTGGCCTTTTTCCGCTGGACGAACTTGGCGCCCCGGCCTTCGGGCGGTTATTTTTGGGCGAGGCTGTGCCCGCTGTCTATTTTTAGCACACGGAGGCCCCTCGCAAAGTCTCGCGCCATTCCGAGTCCGGCGGACGAAGTGGGCCAGCCCCACCCCCAAAGGCTATAGCCCACCCGTTTTTGTGGCCTTTTTCCGCTGGACGAACTTGGCGCCCCGGCCTTCGGGCGGTTATTTTTGGGTAAGGCTGTGCCCGCGGCCTATTTTTAGCACACGGAGGCCCCTCGCAAAGTCTCGCGCCATTCCGAGTCCGGCGGACGAAGTGGGCCAGCCCCACCCCCAAAGGCTATAGCCCACCCGTTTTTGTGGCCTTTTTCCGCTGGACGAACTTGGCGCCCCGGCCTTCGGGGAGTTATTTTTGGGCGCGGCTGTGCCCGCGGCCTATTTTTAGCACACGGAGACCCCTCGCAAAGTCTCGCGCCATTCCGAGTCCGGCGGACGAAGTCGGCCAGCCCCACCCCCCAAGGCTATAGCCCACCCGTTTTTGTGGCCTTTTTCCGCTGGACGAACTTGGCGCCCCGGCCTTCGGGCGGTTATTTTTGGGCACGGCAGTGCCCGTGGCCTATTGTTGGCACACGGAGGCCCCTCACAAAGTCTCGCGCCATTCCGAGTCCGGCGGACGAAGTTGGCCAGCCCCACCCCCCAAGGCTATAGCCCACCCGTTTTTGTGGCCTTTTTCCGCTGGACGAACTTGACGCCCCGGCCTTCGGGCAGTTATTTTTGGGAGTGGTTGTGCCCGCGGCCTATTGTTGGCACACGGAGTCCCCTCGTAAAGTCTCGCGCCATTCCGAGTCCGGCGGACGAAGTGGTCCAGCCCCACCCCCAAAGGCTATAGCCCACCCGTTTTTGTGGCCTTTTTCCACTGGACGAACTTGGCGCCCCGGCCTTCGGGCAGTTATTTTTGGGCGCGGCTGTGCCCGCGGCCTATTTTTAGCACACGGAGACCCCTCGCAAAGTCTCGCGCCATTCCGAGTCCGGCGGACGAAGTTGGCCAGCCCCACCCCCCAAGGCTATTCCCCACCCGTTTTTGTGGCCTTTTTCCGCTGGACGAACTTGGCGCCCCGGCCTTCGGGCAGTTATTTTTGGGCGCGGCTGTGCCAGTGGCCTATTTTTAGCACACGGAGACCCCTCGCAAAGTCTCGCACCATTCCGAGTCCGGCGGACGAAATTGGCCAGCCCCACCCCCCAAGGCTATAGCCCACCCGTTTTTGTGGCCTTTTTCCGCTGGACGAACTTGGTGCCACGGCCTTCGGGCAGTTATTTTTGGGCGCGACTGTGGCCGCAGCCTATTTTTGGCACACGGAGGGCCCTCGTAAAGTCTCGCACCATTCCGAGTCCGGCGGACGAAGTCGGCCAGCCCCACCCCCCAAGGGTATGGCCAACCCGTTTTTGTGGCCTTTTTCCGCTGGACGAACTTTGCGCACCGCCCTTCGGGCGGTTATTTTTGGGCGCGGCTGAGCCCACAGCCTAGTTTTGACACACGAAGGCCCGTTGCGAAGTCTCGCACCATTCCGAGTCCGGCGGACGAACTTGGCCAGCCCCACCCCCCAAAGCTATAGCCCACCCGTTTTTGTGGCCTTTTTCCGTTGGACGAACTTGGCGCCCCGGCCTTCGGGCGGTTATTTTTGGGTACGGCTGTGCCCGCGGCCTATTTTTGGCTCACGGAGGCCCCTCGTAAAGTCTCGCGCCATTCCGAGTCCGGCGGAGGAAGTTGGCCAGCCCCACCCCCCAAGGCTATAGCCCACCCATTTTTGTAGCCTTTTTCCGTTGGACGAACTTGGCGCCCCAGCCTTCGGCGGTTATTTTTGCACGCGGCTGTGCCCACGGCCTATTTTTGGTACTCGGAGGCCCCTCGCAAAGTCTCGTGCCATTCCGAGTCCGGCGGACGAAGTGGGCCAGCCCCATCCCCCAAGGCTATAGCCCACCCGTTTTTGTGGCCTTTTTCCGCTGGACGAACTTGGCGCCCCGGCCTTCGGGCGGTTATTTTTGGGCGCGGCGGTGCCCGTGGCCTATTTTTGGCTAACGGAGACCCCTCACAAAGTCTCGCGCCATTCCGAGTCCGGCAGACGAAGTTGGCCGGCCCCACCCCCAAGGCTATAGCCCACCCGCTTTTTAGGCCTTTTTCCGCTGGACGAACTTGGCGCCCGGCCTTCGGGCGGTTATTTTGGGCGCGGCTGTGCCCGCGCCTATTTTTGGTAAACGGAGGCCCTCGCAAAGTCTCGCGCCATTCCGAGTCCAGCGGACGGTTGGCTAGCCCCACCCCCAAGGCTATAGCCCACCCGCTTTTGTGGCATTTTTCCGCTGGACGAATTTGGCGCCCGGCCTTCGGGCGGTTATTTTTGGCGCGGCTGTGCCCTGTGGCCTATTTTTGGTACACGGAGGCCCCGCAAAGTCTCGCGCCATTCCGAGTCCGCGGACGAAGTGGGCCAGCCCCACCCCCAAGGTTATAGCCCACCCGTTTTTGTGGTCTTTTTCCGCTGGACGAACTTGGCGCCCCGGCCTTCGGGCGGTTATTTTTGGGCGCGGCTGTGCCCGCGGCCTATTTTTGGTAAACGGAGGCCCCTCGCAAAGTCTCGCGCCATTCCGAGTCCAGCGGACGAAGTTGGCTAGCCCCACCCCCCAAGGCTATAGCCCACCCGTTTTTGTGGCATATTTCCGCTGGACGAACTTGGCGCCCCGGCCTTCGGGCGGTTATTTTTGGGCGCGGCTGTGCCCGTGGCCTATTTTTGGCACACAGAGGCCCCTCGCAAAGTCTCGCGCAATTCCGAGTCCGGCGGACGAAGTGGGCCAGCCCCACCCCCCAAGGCTATAGCCCACCCGTTTTTGTGGCATTTTTCCGCTGGACGAACTTGGCGCCCCGGCCTTCGGGCGGTTATTTTTGGGCGCGGCTGTGCCCGTGGCCTATTTTTGGCACACGGAGGCCCCTCGAAAAGTCTCGCGCCATTCCGAGTCCGGCGGACGAAGTGGGCCAGCCCCACCCCCCAAGGCTATAGCCCACCCGTTTTTGTGGCATTTTCCCGCTGGACGAACTTGGCGCCCCGGCCTTCGGGCGGTTATTTTTGGGCGCGGCTGTGCCCGTGGCCTATTTTTGGCACACGGAGGCCCCTCGCAAAGTCTCGCGCCATTCCGATTCCGGCGGACGAAGTGGGCCAGCCCCACCCCCCAAGGTTATAGCCCACCCGTTTTTGTGGTCTTTTTCCGCTGGACGAACTTGGCGCCCCGGCCTTCGGGCGGTTATTTTTGGGCGCGGCTGTGCCCGCGGCCTATTTTTGGCAAACGGAGGCCCCTCGCAAAGTCTAGCGCCATTCCGAGTCCGGCGGACGAAGTCGGCCAGCCCCACCCCCCAAGGCTATAGCCCACCCGTTTTTGTGGCATTTTTCCGCTGGACGAACTTGGCGCCCCGGCCTTCGGGCGGTTATTTTTGGGCGCGGCTGTGCCCGTAGCCTATTTTTGGCACACGGAGGCCCCTCGTAAAGTCTCGTGCCATTCCGAGTCCGGCGGACGAAGTGGGCCAGCCCCACCCCCCAAGGTTATAGCCCACCCGTTTTTGTGGTCTTTTTCCGCTGGACGAACTTGGCGCCCCGGCCTTCGGGCGGTTATTTTTGGGCGCGGCTGTGCCCGCGGCCTATTTTCGGCAAACGGAGGCCCCTCGTAAAGTCTCGCACCATTCCGAGTCCGGCAGACGAAGTTGGCCAGCCCCACCCCCCAAGGCTATAGCCCACCCGTTTTTTAGGCCTTTTTCCGCTGGACGAACTTGGCGCCCCGGCCTTCGGGCGGTTATTTTTGGGTGCGGCTGTGACCGCGGCCTATTTTTGGGAAACGGAGGCCCCTCGCAAAGTCTCGCGCCATTCCGAGTCCGGCGGACGAAGTTGGCTAGCCCCACCCCCCAAGGCTATAGCCCACCCGTGTTTGTGGCCTTTTTCCGCTGGACGAACTTGGCGCCCCGGCCTTCGGGCTGTTATTTTTGGGCGCGGCTGTGCCCAAGGCCTAGTTTTGGCACACGGAGGCCCCTCGCAAAAGTCTCGCGCCATTCCGAGTCCGGCGGACGAAGTGGGCCAGCCCCACCCCCCAAGGCTATAGCCCACCCGTTTTTGTGGCCTTTTTCCGCTGGACGAACTTGGCGCCCCGGCCTTCGGGCGGTTATTTTTGGGCGCGGCTGTGCCCGTGGCCTATTTTTGGCACACGGAGGCCCCTCGCAAAGTCTCGCGCCATTCCGAGTCCGGCGGACGAAGTGGGCCAGCCCCACCCCCCAAGGCTATAGCCCACCCGTTTTTGTGGCCTTTTTCCGCTGGACGAACTTGGCGCCCCGGCCTTCGGGCGGTTATTTTTGGGCGCGGCTGTGCCCGTGGCCTATTTTTGGCACACGGAGGCCCCTCGCAAAGTCTCGCGCCATTCCGGGTCCGGCGGATGAAGTGGGCCTGCCCCACCCCCCAAGGCTATAGCCCACCCGTTTTTGTGGCATTTTTCCGCTGGACGAACTTGGCGCCCCGGCCTTCGGGCGGTTATTTTTGGGCGCGGCTGTGCCCACGGCCTAGTTTTGGCACACGGAGGCCCCTCGCAAAAGTCTCGCGCCATTCCGAGTCCGGCGGACGAAGTGGGCCAGCCCCACCCCACAAGGCTATAGCCCACCCGTTTTTGTGGCCTTTTTCCGCTGGACGAACTTGGCGCCCCGGCCTTCGGGCGGTTATTTT